>JAJONQ010023569.1:0-13800 GCA_036250385.1 Solanum microdontum
ATATATTTGCTTATTCAATTGAAAGCATGAGTGGCTAAACACCACAACTAGGTTTGTGGGAACTATGACTGAAATGTATGTGTAGATTCATAAAACGAATAGAATGTAATTCATATTTGCAGAACATAACTCAACTTTCGTTATTCATCCTTTCTAATGAGTGCACACATTAGAACTTCTCTGTATCTATCAATTTTTCGAGAGAAAATCGATAGTTAGGAAAAAGTCGAGTTAATCTCACGAATTGGAGTAAAAGTTCGAGTTCGAGAGAAGAGAACTTTGACATCAAAATATGCAAGGGTAAAATTTGATAACACTCTAAGACTGAGAAGATTTGAGTGGAAGTTCTTTAACAAGACTGAGAAGTGTTGAATAAATCTAGATCGCCTGTGATTTGCAAAGAATAAATCACCTGAAACTCATTCATGAACTAACACTAGAAGTAACATCATGGGAAAGACAACCCTGGTTTCATTCATTTATCAACACAACCTTTCAATCAAGACTCTGTTAATTGTGTTAATCTGGATGTTTTAACAATATTGGTTACTTGAACTTTAAAACCAAACACATTTTACATTTCGCAATTCCTTTCTTTAGAAAATAATAACAACAGTTGAATAAACGCGTTAGTGAAACTATTTCTGTAAGTAAATTTTCTATGGGATCCACCTCAACTCACGTTGAGTGCTATAAATTGACTTCAACCGTTTATACTTCTTAAGTGAAGTGTAAGTTTGTACGTATCAATGATATATCATATATTGGTTAGGCATTTCATTATCAAAATAACTAAGTCTTATAATGCTAACAATCTCCCCCCTTTTTGATAATGAAAATTAATTTACAATTTAGTATAGAGGCGAATGAGATAATTAAACTTACATGATATATTTGTGATTTCCAGGAGAATTTTATTGCCCCCCTGACTGAAGGATATAAAGCTCCCCATGTCTCTCTTGAGTCCTGTCTAGAAATTGTAGAAACAATCTCCCCTTTTGGCATAATCAAAAAGAGAGAAAGCAAGATACAACCATTAAACTGAACTGGCAGTAGATATAAAAAGCAAAGTACGATGGCAAAAGGCCTTTAATACTCAACCGAAAAGCAAAAGAGGGAACAGACCCCATCATAATTTTTTCCAAAAGTAGCAAAAAAATAGGATCAAGGGAGGAGGGTCTAGAGATCACCTAGAAAGTATTTCAGGGTATTGATGACTTTCCCACAGAAAGAGTTGTAACAACGCTCCTCATTTTTAGAGAGGTTGGAAGAAGAAGTCTAGACACAAATAGCAAGATTACTGTTAAAGGAGATAACTCCACCTTTGAGGGAGTCAACTTTCTTGATTAACTTGTTGAGTGCTGAGATGCCTTCCTATTTTATACTAGTCATTGCAATGTTAATTTTCCCCGCATCTGTATGTGTGTCTTTCTGAATGCGAATGACCTTTTCAATGGCATCTCGAAGCATCTCCAATCCATATTGCATAGCAAGTATGCGAGTTTTGAGTTCATTAGTATCCTATAGCAAGAGAGAAGCTTACTAGGCAGATATCTTAGTTGGTTTGGCTTTCTCAGATCTGGCTTTGACAAAGTCCTTCTTAACCCATTTGGTAGCAACCTGCACATACGCCATACTCAAAAAAGTTCAAGAGTCGTAAGTTGCATTCATCTGAATAGGGGTGAACATAGAGAGGTTTACCAAACGATCCACAAGAATTTGAGAGATGAGCAGTCCACATGGTAAGCTAGCTGAAGTATTGGTGTCCTCAGAACTCTCAAGAATAGTCTTTGAACTAGACCGCCCAGTTGATGTGGTATTTCTTGAGGAGACAGTACAACACGAACACATCTCGAGTAGATACGTTGCTCAGAGAGACTTTTCTGGGAAGAAGAGTGGTAGAAATGATATGTGCAAGAATGTGATGCTCGAAGCACAGAGATAAAGGGCTAAAGTCAGACAAATTAACTCCGAGCTAAGACACTGCTATCTTAGAACCTTCCAGAGATACCTTAAAATCATTAGGCCAGCTATCATTAATTTAGGGGACTACACCAGAAAACTTTGTACCAAAAACATCCTTAAACAATAGATCAATGACAATAATACGACTACCCCTAACAATGGTTTCCAACTCACCATTGTCATGAGAGATACGGAGATTCTCATAGAACAATCAAACAAACTCTTCAAAGAAATCAAAACCACAGAGGTTATACATAAAAGATAATTTCTGAGCTTTGAGAAAAGAACTTACCAAACAGTTGGAGTCCCTCAACTGAATCAGATTGATGACTCTACCAGGAACAATGGATCGAGATTTGAAGTTGTCATACTTGTTCTTCAATTTGACTCCCCAGAACATTTGCATATCTTTAGGAGAGAGAGACCTAGAGGCACTAGGGCAAGGTTTCTTCTAACCCTTCTTATTTTTCACCGACGAGGATTTTCTTTTGAAGAGGGATAGGGTTCTACCAAGGAGTTATCTAAGGAATCGAAGGAGGACAGAATAATCACTTAAAAAGAGTCCAAAGAATGATGATCGGAGCTTTTGAGAGAGGCCATGGAGTGAGTTCTAGTCATGATAGAGGTTGAAAGAAGAAAAAAATAGATAGAGCATAAATAGAGGAAAAAGGAAGGAGAAGAGATTGAAAGAAGAAGAAGAGATTGGAAGTGAGAAGACGGAAGGGTGAGCGTTTTATGGAGAATAGAGACAATCAGGTAATAATGACTGAGGTAGAAAAAATGAAAGGGTTAGAAATAAACATCACACAAAAGGAAACAAACATAATAATGGCAACTAAAACACATTAGTGAAATAGAAGGGATACATAGACAATTACGGAGAAAATAAAATCTTTCCTCAAGCAAAGGCTTAGTAAAAATATCTGCTAATTGATTTTCAGAAATGACAAATTCAAACGAAAAATCACCAATTTCCACATGATCACGAATAAAATGATGATTGATATCAATATGCTTAGCCTTAGAATGATGTACAGTATATTTAGAAAAACTAATAGCACTTCTATTATCGGAAAAATAGGGACGGATTCATATGAAAGATCATAATCATGTAATTGATGCATCATCCATAATAATTGAGTACCACATTGTCACGGCCCAAGGGTACCCCCTAGATGTAGCATGGCATATAGAACCCTGAAGGACCCCATACAAGCCACTTAGCTCTCATAACATAAGAAATTAATCAATGAGAGTAAGACAATAGTCCAACTCCAAAACATTTTATAAAAGAAAAGCAGAAGTCTAAAACACTTGTCTCATCGTACCCATCTAATAAAGTAGAATGAAATTTGGCCTAGCCGATACATCATGTTCAAAAGAGAAATACATAAAAGAAACTAAAACAACGAATCCGTCCTCGGACCATGAGGACTCACCAAAGCTCAGAAAATATCTCAAGTTAACCTCTAGCCACGAAACTTGAGAATGTGACTGCCGGACCGTACATTTGGGGAAATGTAGGCAAGAGTGTGCGTTAGTACAAAATAATGTACCAAGTGTGATAGTCATGCATAAAACATTTAAAACATGCTAAAAAGGGACATTTCATTTCATGCATGCAATTTACCAAGTTAAAACATGATATAAAAGGGTTAGAAAACATACTTCATAAAGACATGGTCAATGCAAGCTAACATCATCTTTAAAGCTCTGAACACATATGAGATACTCCTTGAGTAACCTTATTTCATTATTAATATGGGCAATTAGTCTTAACCGACATAGATACCATGTGAGTTATAACATGATCTCTGGTGTCTCCCACACCGAAAAGTGTTGTGCTACTTACAAGGTAAGGACCGTAAAATTCTAGCTTAAGTGGATCCACTAGCTAATCAACCTATGGGGGCACATAGTTAAGGGATAAGTAGATTACTACTAGAAACTTGGCCTCTACTAACGGGAGAGCTTCCATATCATGAGATTGCTTCAAGAAACCCGTCATCTACTAGCGGGAGAGCTTCCATCTCAATGTCAATATCCTCTCAGTGCTAAGCATAAATCCCACGGAATAGTATTTTCTTACTTATTCTCATTATCCATGGAAAGGTGTCCTTGGACGACCAATCCAAGCTAAATTCATTAGGATAGCTCTTACTCTTTGATTCAATTAGGTGAGAAAGCCTTTCAACCTAAAAGTCCTTTCTATGTGAGAAAACCTTTCACATCTTGCGTTTATGTGTACATGAGAAAAATACTTTCAATAACACATCATGATTATCATCATTGATATTTACTCTCAAATCACCCTTAAAACATTTACATAGATTTCATAAGAAAATGCATAAATCCATAATTTACCACTTGAGGTTTAAAACCCACTTTCAATCATCAATGGTTAGGAAACATGTGTTAGGTATGGATTTCATTATTGATTCATGCAAAACTAGTATTACATGTTTAATTTCATAAAACTCCTCATTTAAGATCAAAATCCCACACCATATGATTAATAACTTGAAAACATGGGGATTACATGCATTCATAGGGGAAACATGATACAACCATAGTATTCCATCAATTCATGCATAGAAAATCATAATCCAATCATTTAAACAAATAATGAAAAGAACCCATGACAATTGAAGAAAACCATAACTCAATTGGGGAATTCTGCCTTTTGAAATAGAGGAATTTGAGAACTCCATGGATGGAACGAATCCATGGATTAAAACTATCATAGCTTGAATCCAAATGCTAGCCTTCAATGGAGAAATTGAGACCTTAGCTTTAAACCCTAGGTGAATCCTTCTTCTTTTTCTTCAAGTTCTAGAGAGAGAATTATTTGAGAGGATATTTGGTTTCTTTTGTGAGTTTGGAAGAACGGAGTGAATGGGGTGAATTAGGGGTAAAAAGACTTATATAGGGGTCCTAAACTTAGCCTAAACGACATAGCATAGGAACTAATTAATTAAGAAAAGACCCAACTGATAGCCTCATATAACTGATTACTTTTGGTAATGAAATATTCATCCCATATGTTGATAAATTCGCAGGTAAGAAATTCAAAAAGAAAGGATAAGATATCAAAGTACTGACAGAAAGGAAGAAATCAATTTGCAGTACTAAAGCAACAAAAGAAAGGAAAGCAAAATCCTAGCTTCTGACTATGATACGGAAGATAGGAAATCAACAAAGTATCAAGATCACACAAATATCTTGAAGAGAAGTAAGAGAATCAAGATTACAAGAAGATCTCCAAAGAAGGGAAATCAACAAAGTTTCAAGATCATACAAATATCTTGAAGAGAAGGAAGAGAATCAAGATTACAAGAAGATCTCCAAAGAAGGAAAATCAGCAAAGTATCAAGATCACATAAATATCTTCAAGAGAAGGAAGATAATCAAAATCACAAGAAGATCTCTAAAGAAGGAAGGAATGGGCTTGCTCATGCACATATCTAATATGGCATGAATCAACCAACTGAAATCAAGGACTTAGCTAGGATCCTTGATTTGAAATACCCTTAGGTTATTCCTTAACAAAAGCAGTCCTCAAACACTATATAATCCTCTCCTAGACTTAGTTGTGAAGTACTCACTTCACTTAAGCTTATATTGTAATATTCTTTTATCTTTTATATAACTTTGTACACACTTGAGTCAACAACTGAAATGAAAAGAGAAAGAAAGATCTGAGTGTAGGTTATACAAGTAGAGGTTGTGTCAAAGAAGAAGATATGATTTGCATATAAGACAAGGCTCTCAACTCTAGCATTCTGTAATGCTTAAGTTCTCAACAAGCTCTTAAGCAAATCCTTGTAACCCAAGGCGACTGGTAGTAGGCACCACATCGGTGTTCCGAACCACAATAAAAATATTGTGTGTCGATTTACTTCATGTCATTACTTTTATTTTATATTGTGATACTAACTTGCAGGTGAGTCGACTGCTCCATCCAGGAAGGCAACTAACGGATTTTTAATCCACCCCCCCCCCCTCTTAACTTTCAATTTGTATCAGAGAAGGTCTCACAGAAGAGTTGTTTAAACACGCGTGAGTAAAGATCTATGCCAAACTATCAAATTCCTGGTACTCTCCTCCAAGACGAACACTTGTCAAACCGACCTCATTATTTCAATGGTCAACACTACTCTCACTGGAAAGACAAATTTAAAATTTTCGTTACCTCAATGATCTTCAGGCATGGGTAGTTATCAAAAAGGTGTGAAAGTCAGTCCCTGGACTCACAGGAAAAGACGCTACTAATATGCCTTTTGAACCAGAATCCTTTGACATCACAAAGAAAAAACAAGAGGTAATCCAAACTAACGTGAGAGCAATAAGTTTGTAATATTGTGCAATTAACGGAACTGAATTCGACAAGATTTCAAGATGCGAAACCGCAAAAGAAATGTGGGACAAACACGAAATAACTTATGAAGGAACTAGCAAGGTAAAGGAAGCTTGGATCAGCTCACTAGTGAATGAATATGAATTGTTCAGAATGGCAGATGATGAGAATGTAGAGGACATGTTCTCAAGATTCAACAAAATAGTTTACGAACTCAAATCTCTGGGAATGGTGTACTCTAAAAGATTACAAGTAAGAAAACTCATCAAGAGTCTTCCAAAATCTTGGGAATCTAAAGCTACTATTCTTGAAGATGGAGATCTGCAAAAGATGACCAACGATGAACTTCGTGGAAATCTGATGACCCTTGAACAAAATCATATTAATAGTTACAACAAGGATGATAAAAAGAAAAATGCTGCCTTTACAGCTGGTCGAGGAAGAATTCGATGAATCCCAAAGTGAAGGAATGGCTCTCATAAATAGAGGAGTTAGAGAAATTTTGCAGAGAAGACAAATGTCCCAACAAGACTACAGAAACAATGGCAATCATAAACATGATGACCGATGCTACTACTGTGGAAAGCCTGGTCATATTAGACAAAAATGTCCTGAACTCAAAAGAAGAGGCCAACGAAAGAATGATCATCCAAAGAGTCTTGGAGCATGGAGTTGTGAAGATGCACTTGAATATGATCAAGATGAAACAACAAAGATTTTCTTTATGGCAATGGGTGAACCAAGTGAGGTAAGAAATCATGGCTGATCTAAATGTAATCACTTACAGAACTCTCTAGATATGATCACAGATGAATTACAGAAAGTTATCGACGAATCTAACAAAATTGCTCTAGTAAAGAAAGACTGGCAAATCCTTCTCAAAACAAGTCACATAGAAGTTGATCTCCTACAAGAAGAACTTGATAAAATAAAGACGCAATTAAATAGCATCAAGAAGTCACCAAGTCATAACTCAGTGAGATCAAATAAATCAATCATGAATGCCTCTCAAAACTATTCTTTTCATTCTACAAAATCTTCTCTTAAACCTATTTGTTTTACTTGCCGAATTTTCAATAACAAAACCTTCAACTACAAGAAATTCTCTTTAGGAAAATTGATTTGGAGACCAAAAGTCGCTAGTACTAACCCTTAAGGACCCAAGAATGCTTGGGTACCAAAAAGAAATTAATATATTTGTCTTGCAGGACTAGTCCGGGAAAACCTACAAGAAAGGAATTTGGGTAATTGACAGTGGATGCTCCAGACACATGTGTGGAAAGAGAGAATTTCAAAATTATTAAAAACATTGCTGGAGGATTTGTAAGATTTTGATATAACACAAAAAGAGAAGTAATATGAGTTGTAAGTATCACCCTCAGCTCATCATGTGATGTAGTAGAAGTATATCTTGTTAAAGGACTCAAGCACAATCTCCTCATCATTAGTCAACTATGTGATGCTGGGTTTCAAGTTTCCTTGAATATAACGAGCTGCATAATCAAACATCCAGAAAGAAACTTTTCCATTATCGAAGATCGAATTGATAATATTTATGTCTTAACTGATGTTGATCTCCCTAGTCTTACATGTCTTACTGCAGTTTCTAATGATCCTTGGTTGTGGCACTGAAAGCTTAGACACACAAGCATGAATGCTCTTGAAAAGTTATCTAGATTAGAACTAGTTATCGGACTGCCAAAATTGAACTTCGAAAAGGTTCATATATGTGATGCATTTCAAATCGATAAGCAAACTCGCTCATCCTTTAAAGGAAATGGTATTGTGTCACATCAGACCTATCATAAGGAAAACTCCTTACGAGCTTTGGAGAGTAAAGAAACAAAACATCAAATACTTTCATCCATTTGGATGTAAATTTTTCATTCACATTAATGGTAAGAATAATGTTTTTAAGTTTGATCCAAGAAGTGACCAAGGTATTCGTATGGGTTATGCACCTCTTAGCAGAGCTTTTTGAGTTTTTTTTAAGCATTGAGGAATCTATTCATGTTAGTTTTGATGACACTAAGCCAAGAATGTAGGAAGCTGAAACCACTGATGATGAGACAGTTTCCAAAATAAATACAGAAAGTCAGCCAAATGATTATGTTCAAACCTCAACAAAAGAGTGAACTATCCCTGAATTAGAGCTAACTATCCCAGCAGACAAGATCGAAATTCCTAGGGAATGGAGACATAATGCTAGCTATCCTAATTATTTTATCATAGGGAAACCAGATGACGTGTTACAAACTAGATCACCATTGAAGAAACAAGCTTATGTAGCACTCGTTTCTCAGATTGAACCAAAGCGTATAAATGAAGGAATGAAAGATGAATCATAGATACAAGAAATGAAGGAAGAACTAGATCAGTTCGAAAGAAACCAAGTGTAGACCCTCATTAAAAGGCCCAAAAAATTGTTCAATAATCAGAACTAAATGGTTTTTTTAACAAGCTCAATGAAGAAGTTAAGGTCAGCTGTAATAAGGCATGATTAGTTGCTCAAGGTTATTCCCAATAGGAAGGTATTGATTACGATGAAACTCTTTCTTCGATAACAAGGTTAGAATCTATTCGAATTCTGTTAATTTATGCATCTTTTAAGCATTTCAAACTGTTTCAAATGTATCTAAAAAGTTCCTTTTTGAATGGTTTTATTAAAGAAGAAGCTTTTGTTAAACAACCTCCTAGTTTTGGAAATTCTTCTTGTCCTTATCATAATTACAAACTCTCAAAAGAGCTTTATGGTCTAAAACAAGCCTCAAAAGCTTGGTATGAAAGATAGAGCTATTTTTTAATCAATAGCAATGTTCAAAGAGGAAAAATTGATACAACTCTATCTATCCAAAGGTCCGGGTCATTCATTTTTGTAATTAAAATTTATGTCAATGATATTATCTTGGAAGCTCTAACCCCTCTGTGTGTGAGAGTTTTGATAATCTTGTGAAGGGAAAATTTGAGGTAAGTCTAATAGGAGAGCTCACATTCTTTCTCGGCTTACAAATTAAGCCAAACCAAATACACAAAGGAGTTCATAATGAAGTTTGGGCTGAAAAAAGGAAAAACTTACGAAACTCCCATGAGTCCATCTACATGCCCTGAGGCAGAAATGTATTGAGGAATGGATGGATCTCTACTCTATTTAGCTACTAGTTGGCCAGATATTATGTTCAGCATATGCAAGTGTGCAGTTTTCAGTCTACTCCAAAAGAATCTCACCTTACTGCAGTGAAGCGAACCATTCACTATCTCATCGGAACTACAGATTTGAGACTATGGTACCCTCACTCCTCTCACTTTGATTTAATTGGCTACTCAGATGTTGATTTTGCAGGTGACAAAATGATCGAAAAAGCATCGGTGGCACTTGCCAAATTCTATATCAATCTCTGATATCTTGGCACAGTAAGAAACAAACTTCGGTTGCCTTATCTACCATATAATTAGAATATCTAGTTGTGGGAAACTATGGTACTCAACTATTATGGATGATGCATCAATTACTTGATTATGATTTTTTGGATGAGTATGTCCCTGTTTTATGTGATAATACAAGTGCTATTAGTTTATCTAAATATATTGTGCATTATTCTAGGGCCAAGTTTATTGATATTAAGCATCAGTTTATTTGTGATTATGTTGACAATGGTGATTTTTCCTTAGAATTTATCGATTCTGAAAATCAATTGCCTGTTATTTTTACAAAACCCCTACTTGAGGAAAGATTTTGCTTTCTCTGTAATTGTCTCGGTATCTCTTCTTGTCATTTATGTGATGTTTTTAGTTTTGCTATTTCTGGCCAATATTTCCGTGGGTGGTCTACTCTATCTCTTTTTTATTATGCCAAAGGGAAAGAATTATCGCAACAATTTATTAGACATGATACAACAAAGACAGAGGGAGTCATACAACTTAAGGGGGAGCTACATAATTCTCCTAGAGCTCTTAAAGAGACACCTCAGCGAAGTCTCATTATCTCTTTCGGCTTTATGCAAAATTATGAATTATTTGTCATTATCGAAAAGGGGGAGACTGATAGTATCATATAACTGATTACTTTTGATAATGAAATATTCATCCCATATGTTGATCATTTCGCAGGCAAGAAATTCAAAGAGGAAGGACAAGATATCAAAGTACTACCAGAAAATAAGAAGTCAATGTGCACTTACTAAAGTAACACAATAAACGAAAACCACCATTCAAGGGATACAAAATCAAGGTCACCACAATTCTAGCATCTGACTAGGATATGGAAGATAGGAAAGCACCAAAGTATCAACATCACACAAATATCTTCAATAGAAGGAAGAGAATCCATATTACAAGGTCATCTCCAAAGAAGGAAAATCAGCAAAGTATCAAGCTCATACAAATATCTTCAAGAGAAGGAAGAAAATCAAGATTATAAAAAGATCTCCAAAGAAGGAAAATCGGAAAATTATCAAGATCACATAAATATCTTCAAGAGAAGGAAGACAATCAAGATCACAAAAAGATCTCCAAAGAAAGAAGCAATTGGATTGCTCATGCACATATCTTATATGGACATGAATCAACCAACTGAAATAAAGGACTCACCTAGGATCCTTGATTTGAATACCCTTGCATTATTCGTTAACAAAAGCAATCCTAAAACACTATGTAATCCTCTCCTAGACTTAGTTGTGAACTACGGACTTCACTTTAGCTTATATTGTAATCTTCTTTTATCTTTCATAAAACTTTGTACACATGTTAGAGAACAATTGAAAAGAAAAGAGAAAGAAAGATCTAAATGTAGGTTATACAAGTAGAGGTTGTGTAAAAGAAGAAGATCTAATTTGCATATTAGACAGGGCTCTCATCTGTAACACCCAAGTTCTCAACAAGCTCTTAAGGAAACCCTTGTAGCCCAAGGGGACTGGAAGTAGGCACCACATCGGTGTTCCAAACTAATATAAAATATTGTGTAGATTTACTCCGTGCCATTACTTTTATTTTATATCGTGATACTAACTTGTAGGTGAGTCGACTACTTCATCCAGGAAGTCAACTAAAGGAATTTTAATTCATCCCCCCCCTCCTTCTTAACTTTCACCAACTACCACTGAACTTAACGACATCTCTGACCCACGAGACACAACCAAAGGACCATGGTTAGGACGACAGACCGTCCTGCATGGCCGTCAATAGAGGTCAGAAACTATGTTTTTGGGGCTCCAAACCACGGACCCCTACCACGGACTATGGTCTGACTAACGGTCCATTGGTCAGGTCGTGGTTCTAGGCCCTCAGACCAGTGCTAGGCAGGCCAGCCACGGACCACACTTACGGTCCGTGGTTCCTTCCACGAGCCGTGGGTGGTCGGCGTGGGTTACACCTACAACTTCTGGGAATTGGTTTCATTTCCCTTTTTCGGATACGGGGTGTTACAATATCTCCCCCTTGGGATCATTTGTACTCAAATGAGAGTTAAACTGGTTCTAAAAGAGTAGGATAGGATCTAACAACCCAACCTAACAATGCAATACATACAACCGAGGAGGAACTATCGAATCCAAGCTAGGATGTTCTCAAAACATCATAAGAGGGGTGAAACAAACTCTAACAGCCCATCATGCATGCAATACATATATCAAGGAGGAAACATCAACTCCAATTCTAAACATACTCAATGCATCATAAGGAAGTAGGAACTACATCTAACAACCCAATATGCAGGAAATTTCAAAATTTCTCATGTTCAAGGAGGAACTACTTTCTCCTAGCTAAAAGCATACTCAACACAATCTCATGGAGCACATATGCAATTCGCTCTCAAAAAGCATATCTAAACAATGTTAATCAATTCATCTCATGAAGTTTATAGGCAACTCATACTCAATGCACAACAACATGAGAAAAATAAATCATATAAGTCATTTCTTTCAAAATATAAACATTTTAATGAATATGCATAAATAAGGAAATCATGGAAACACATACGATACATTACTCCAAAACAAAGATCAAACCATGAGGAACTAATTACCTCAATCTATAGTAGGAGTAGAAGGAAAGGGATGAGGGTATCAAGACATTATAAAGGAACACACCACAACCCCTCTGAAAAACTACTTGTGCAATGCATGGATGTCATCCCATACTACCACCCACACTAAGTAGTGCATTCTTGAGAAGCCATACTTCATTAACATTCTTTGTGGAGTAAGCCTTAACCGACATAGACCATGTGAGCAATTCATGGAATCCCGGTGTCACCCTCCCCGGATAAGGGATTCCTACCATTGTTTTTAGCTTAGGTTGATCCACTAGCTAGACCTATGTGGGAAAATATTTTATGGGATAGGGAGATTTCTACTAGACACCCAGCCTCAACTCATGTGAGGGCATCCATCTCAAGAGAATGCTACTAGAAACCCCACCTCCACTCACGTGAGAGCTTTCATCTCATATCACTATCCACTTGGTGCTTAGCATTATTCCCCACGGAATACTTAACATTCATTACTTTAGTTCATTATGGAATAAGAGATTGTTACTAGATACCCCGCCTCAACTCACGGTTGAGTATCCTTCTCAAACCCAACATTCATTCATTAGATAGCTCATAGATTCAAAGATGAGAATAGCCTTTCAACTAAGAATCCCATATTGTGAGAAAATCCTTTCACAACATGTCATTATCATTCATTAGAGTACAATTGAGAATAGTCTTTCAATCAAACCATCATCATTAACATAATCATAGAAACTTCATTAATTAGTCATTCATGAATGTGTGTGTATGTGAGAATAACCTTTCACCTATAGCCTCATCATTCATATGTGTTAATTGAGAAATAACATTTAATCATAACACAAGTACATTCTAAACATGATCATAACACTTTCATTGAGATCCCACTAATATACTTCACATCATACTCATACATATATTCTTCATGAACTTGCCTTCCAAGCCTATGAACCAATATCAACCCATAAAACTAAGATAATACAATAGATAAGTAAATTGACATGATTCAATAACTAATTCAATATAAACATAGACAATTCAATATACTTCCATGATCAATCAATTCCCATTCACAATTCACCACTTAAGAATTTGGGGGAAAACATGGGTTCATAGGAGAAATCATCTTAATTCATCAATAATTCAACAATTCATTCATAATTCATCATATAAAACCTTTTGAAATTGTTTTGGAATTGAACCCAAGTATAGATAGAAAACTAGGATTTTTGGGGAACTTTGGAGATTTGGAATCACTTTTGAAATTGGCTCCTTGAAAGAAACTATGTCAAGGATGAAGACAACTGAAATGACCCAAAAAGTTCTTAAAAATGTGCTTCGGAAGTTACCGGAAACTTGTTTAGCTATATCTAAAAAAAAAAATCATTTCGTTTTTCGAAAATCTGACTTCATATTCTTGTTTAGGGGGTCAAATTGAGTGGGAAATGGGTCTAACCCAAATTTTAGAGCA
>JAJONQ010023570.1:0-88250 GCA_036250385.1 Solanum microdontum
TCTCCGGGTATGCTCCTCACATGGTGGTTAATTCCAGGGACCAAATGAACAAGTTTCTTGTGGAGTGCTAGACTGGGTGAAAATAGAATGTAGGAATGCTATGTTGCTGGGAGATATGAGCATCTATAGGCTTGTGACTCATGATTAACAAGTTGAGGGTGATAAGCTTAAGGAATAGGCTAAGGAGAACAAAAAGTCTAGGACTGGAACCTATGAGTATTCTCAACAGAAAATGGATGGTGGAAATCGCTCGCAAAGTTAGCATAAATTTTCAACTACAACACCTTCATCAACTAGTGTTCCATCCTCTAGGTTTCATAACAATAAAAAAGGTAGGGCATCAAGATCTAAGTCTCAATGGAGTCTTACAGGTACAAAAACCTACCCAACTTGCCCTAAGTGTTGCAAGAACCATTAGGGCGAGTGCCTTGCAAGAAAAGAATGATGCTTTGGGTGTCATGAGTCTGGTCATATGTTGACGGATTGCCCTTCTAAATAGGGTCAAGCAGGCAATGCTAATCGAGCCCAGTCTACCACTTCAGCATCACCAGCAGGTCACCCGACTCATCAAGGTAACTCTTCGGTATAGGTGGTGGACATCGCCAAAACAGGCTCTGTGCTCTTTAGGCTCACCAGGATCAGGAAGATTCTCCTAATTTAGTCACTGGTATGTTACGAGTCTTTGATCTCGACATTTATGCTTCGTTAGATCTAGGAGGTACTCTTTTCTTTGTAACTCTTATATAGAGGTTAAGTTTGATGTTAGTCCAGAAACTCTCTCAGAACCTTTCTCAGTCTCTACTCCAGTTTGTGATTCAGTCATAGCTAGACTGTTACAAAATAATTGCCCTGTCACAGTCTCTTAGAAACTCACCTCAATAGATCTTGTAGAGTTAGAAATGGTAAACTTCGATGTAAGTCTAGGCATGATTTGTTACATTCATGTTATGCCTCAGTCGATTGTAGAACTAGGATTGTTCGTTTTTAGTTTCCAGACGAACCAATCTTAGAATGGAAGGGTAGTAGCTTAGCACCAATGGGTCGATGCATTTCTTACCTTAAGGCCAAAAAGATGATCTCTAAGGGTTATCTAGTCATCTAGTTCATGATGTTGATTCAAGCTCTAAAACCCCAATTCTTGAGTTAGTTCCAGTGGTTAATGAGTTTCAATAAGTATTTCCAGAAGATCTTCCCGGAGACCATCCAGATACAGAAATCGACTTTGGAATTGAACTCATTCCATATACCTAGCCGATTTATATTCCTCCTTACAGAATGGCTCCAGTTGAGCTTAAGGAATTGAAAGAGCAGTTGAAAGACCTTCTAGATAAGGACTTGATCAGACCTAGTATTTCGCCATGGGGTGCACCAATGTTGTTCGTAAAGAAAAATGATGGTTCTCTCAAAATGTGCATTGACTGTAGGCAGTTGAACAAGGTTACAATCAAGAATAAGCATCTCATTCCCAAGAATTAATGACTTGTTTGACCAACTTCAGGGTGCTAGTCATTTCTCAAAGATAGACATCAAATTGGGTTATCATTAGCTTAAAGTACGAGATAGTGAAATTCTGAAGATAGCCTTCAGGACCTAGTATGGACAATATTAATTTGTAGTTACGTTATTTGGACTAACCAATGCTCCAGCAACTTTCATGGATCTAATGAACATAGTGTTCAAGCAATACTTAGACTTGTTCATTATCGTCTTTATTGAATATATCCTCATTTATTCTAGGAATGAGGAAGAACATGCCATTCATTTGAGGGTGGTTTTGGAAACTTTCAAAGATCACTAGTTATTTGCTAAATTTAGCAAATGTGAGTTTTGGTGGCAGTCAGTTTCTTCCCTTGGGCATAATATGTCTAGTGAAGGAATTCAAGTGGACTCCCAGAGGATACAAGCAGTGAAACAATGGCCCAGACCTACCTCTTCTACAGATATCAAAAGTTTCTTGGGTCTAGCAGGTTATTACAAAAGGTTCGTGGAAGGATTCTCATCTATAGCCTCACCATTGAGTAAACTAAATTAAAAAAAGGTCAAGTATCAGTGGTCAGATGATTGTGAGAAAAGCTTCGTAGAATTGAAAACTAGGTTGACTACGGCTCCTGGTTTGACTCTACCAGAGGATTCAGATGGTTATGTGTTTTAATGCGATGCATCCAGAGTCGGCCTAGGTTGTGTGTTGATGCAGCGAGGTAAGGTTATAACTTATGCTTCAAGACAACTTAAGGTGCATGAGAAGAACTATCCGAAGTAGTGATGTTCGCACTAAATAATTGGAGACATTACTTGTATGGTGTTCATGTAGATGTGTTCACCGATAATAACAACCTTCAGTATGTGTTCACCCATAAAGAGTTGAATCTTCGCCAGAGAAGATGGCTAGAGTTCCTCAAGGATTATGATATAAGTGTGCATTACCATCCTTCTTAGGCAAATGTAGTAGCAAATGCTCTTAGCAGATTTATCTATAGGTAGTAAATCACATGTTGAGGAACAAAAAAAGTAGCTAGAAAAGGATGTACACAGACTTGCTCGCCTAGGAGTTCGTCTTATGAGCGTATCTCATTGTGGTGTAACGGTTCAGAATGGGGCAGAATCCTCTTTGGTAGTGGAGGTTATGGAAAAGCAAGACAATGATCCAATATTACATGAACTTAAGGGTGCAGTCCACAAACAGAGAGTTGAGGTTTTCTCCTAAGGGGGAGATGGTGTGCTTCGCTACTAGGGTCGATTATGTGTTCCTAATGTGGGTGAGTTGAGACAGCATATTATTGCAGAAGCCCATAACTCCAAATATTTTATTCATCCAGGTGCCACAAAGATGTACTGCGATCTACGGGAAGCCTATTGGTTGAATGACATGAAATGAAATATAGCAGATTTTGTAGCTAAGTGCCCCAATTGTGAGCAAGTCACGGTAGAACATCATATACTAGGAGTTATGACTCAAGAGATTGACATTCCTAGTTGGAAGTGGGAAGTGATAAACATGGACTTCATCACAGGGTTACCTCGTACTCGCAGACAACATGAGTCCATTTGGGTGATAGTTGACAGAGTTTCTAAGTCTTCTTGCTTTTTGGCGGTCAAAACTACAGATTATGTGGAGGACTATGCCAAGATTTATGTTAATGAGATTGTGAGGTTGCATGGGGTTCCTTTGTCCATCATCACAGATAGAGGTCCGCAGTTTACCACTCATTTCTGGAAGTCATTTCAAAAAGGTCTTGGTACTCAAGTTAACCTTAGCACCGCATTTTATCCACAGACGGGTGGGCAGGCAGAGCATACCATTCAGAGCTTAGAGGACATGTTGGGAGCTTGTGTGATCGATTTCAAGGGTAGTTGGGATGATCACCTTCCTCTTATTGAATTTGCCTACAACATTAGCTACCATTCCAACATTCAAATTGCCCCTTCTGAGGCATTGTATGGGCGTAGATGCATATCTCTTGTTGGTTTATTCGAAGTAGGTGAAGTATCCTTGATAGGACCAGATTCAGTCCTCGATGCTATGGAGAAAGTGCAACTCATTAGGGATAGACTTAAGACAACCCAGAGTTGCTAGAATTCTTATGCAGATGTATGGAGAAGGGAACTAGAGTTCCAAGTTGATGATTGGGTTTTCCTGAAAGTGTCACCTATGAAGGGGGTGATGAGATTTGGCAAGAAAGGGAAGATCAGTCCCAAATATATAGGTCCTTACCGGATCTTGAAAATGATTGGTAAAGTGGCTTATGAGTTAGAGTTGTCAGCTAGCAGCAGTGCATCCAGTCTTTCACATTTCACTTTTGAAGAACTATGTGGGTGATCTAGCATCCATAGTGCCATTAGAGAGTGTGGCTGTAAAAGATAGTCTTCCCTATGAGGATGTACCGGTTGAGATTCCTGATCGTTAGATTAGAAGGTTAGAAACAAAGATGTTGTGTCAGTCAAGGTTTGGTGGAGGAGTTAGTCCGTAGAGAGAGCTACTTGGGAAGCATAAGCAGCTATGAAAACCAAGTATCCTCACCTATTTCCTTCTGATTACACTTCAGCTTGAGGTAATAGTTCCTCCATAGTTTTTCAGTCATTAATGCGTGAAATCAGTCTTAGTATCATGTTCTTTCAGTTTATATTTGCATTTTCAGCGTAGTTGCATGATCTTGGAACTCAGTTCAGTCAGAAATCAATCTTCAGTGTTTATTAGTAGGGTTGCAGCTCATTTCCCTCCATTTGAGTTAATTTAGTCTTAATTAGAGGATGAATGTTCCCGAGGGGGAGATAATGTAACACCTCGAAAATCAGACCCAGAAAAAAATGCAAAAATTTTACCTGAAGAGGTTAAGCACAATATGGTTCATGGAGTGTCAAAGGGTCCACGGTCCATTGAGTTGCCCGTTGTAATGGATTTGAAGACGCCAGGCCCAGACATCAGACCACTGGCACTTTCACGGTCTGTGGTCTTGATGATGGGACGTGGTGGGGCTTGTAGAGTCGAGGCAGTAGCCCCCTAGCCTAGCCCTTAGATCCCCACGCCTAAGTTAGGACCACGGGGACCTTAACGGTCTGTTTTCCTTCACACGGGATGTGGGGGCGTCCATGGAGCCTTATAGTGAGCCCCCTAGCAAGTCCTTCCAGACCTCAACCCATGTGAGGACCACGGGGACCTTCACGGTCAGTGGTCTTCCACACAGGGACCTTCTCGGTTCGTGGTCCTCCACACAGGCCACGTAGTAACTCGTGGACCAACCCTTAGAACAACAGGACCAAGTGAAGGCCACGAGGGCCTTCACGGTCCGTGGTCCCTTTCGCGGTCCATGAAAGGGGCCATGGTAAGCACCGTTTGCAACTTAAGTCAGGGGTGTTTTAGTCTTTTCCTAATTCGTTGGACTCCTAAACTACATCGTTTTAACCCTAAACTATGTTCTTTTGATAAGTGTTAGCATAGAAACATAACTAGAGCTTACCTAAGTCAGATCGTTAATCAAAACTTAGAAAATTAGTAGCAACAAAAACGCAACAAGTTTGCTTCAGTTCCAGCCATTAAATCGAAAGATTTCTTCTTGGAATTCGTCATCATGTATGAGGGATTTCACTAGTGGGTTCCTTTCACCCATCAGGTTCCTAGTTTTTAGTCAGTTTCTTGATTCCCTTATTATGACTAGACCTAGTGTTTGTTTAATGTTAGAATTATTAGGTTGTTAGCTGTCAGAATGATCCAAATCAGATTAGTATGTTAATATTTAGTCTATTGCATGAATTTCAGAACCCTAGCTATGTAATTCTTTAATTCTTGAATTACACATGCTAGGCCAGATATTTCATTTATTTCATATATACATGCCTCAGTTTCAAATGTGTAATTATCAGTTATTAATGCGCATTCTCAGTTTGCGTATCATTTGAGCTATCCAGTATATCATAGTAATTCAGTGATAATGTGTTAATCACTTAATCCATTAGGAATAGCATAATACTGAGATGGACTAGGGTTCAGCATACCCAAAAATTCATTTTTGTGATAACGCCGGCATGCCTCTATACCTCTGGCAAGGTATATTGGTTCCTCTCGATAGGGCATATACATCGGACTCCACATTTAGCTCATGTGGTCTTATTATCGGTTATTAGTAGCTTCCATAGTTCAGTCAAACTCCATTACATTGACCATTTCAGTAGTCATTATTCAGTCTCAGCATGTTACAAATTGGTTAATGCATTTAGCTAGCTCAGTCTTCAGTATCTATATCTTATTTATATTATGCTCTAGCTTTATTGCTTGTTCAGTTATATGTTATTTTAGCTTTATTCTATCATGCATGCTTAGTACCTTTCAAGTACTGACACATATATTGTGCTACATCTTCTCGTAATGTAGGTTCAGATCCTCAGCAGTCAGATAACCCTTGGATCGGTTCCTGTTCTTTAGTTCTGCAATACCAGTGGTCAGTCCTCATTCTCCGAGGACAATAGTCATGTTATTTTGTTCAATATTTTAGTCTTTTAGTTTCAGTTTTGGTAGACTTATGTGGGGCATGTCCCAGCATTTCTAGTCTGTTAGAGGCTATTTTCAGACATAGTTAAATTCAACATAGTATGTGTGTTTGATGTTTCTTTTCTATTAAACTCTCATATTTGATATATTTAGTTTTAGTATATGGGTATTCCCTATTACTTTCATTTTTATGATTTAACTTCCGCATCAGTTATTATTATTCTTAGTACGCTCATCTTATGCCAACAGGGTTAGCTTGGGGTCACTTGTGATCCTATGTTCCATGTCCGCGTCTCGCAGGTAGCTCGGAGCATGACAAGAATAACCCTAACCTGAAAAAAGTTTTTTGCCGATGTGAAAAGGAGAGACCTTGATTTTGAGGTTAGTGATTGGGCCTATTTGAAATATCCCATGAAGGGTGTGATGAAATTTGGGAAGAAAGAGAAACTTAGTCCTCGATTAATAAGCCCATACCAAATGAGTTGGTTATTGTGCATCCCGTTTTCCATGTATCTATGCTTAAGAAGTGGGTTGGAGATCCGACATCAATAATTTACCTTGAAGGATTGGGATTTGACGAGAGCCTTTCATATGAGAAAGTTCCATTTGTGATTTTGGACAGACAAGTTATGAAATTGAGAAATAAAGAAGTCACTTTCGTGAAGGTTTTGTGGAGAAACCACTTAGGTGAGGGTTCTACTTGGGAGGCCGAGGCCGATAGGAAGTCCAGATATCCTAATTTTTTTCCTTCTACTCTAGCTTGAGGTAATAAGTTTCCTATTTGTTTGTTTTATGTTTAGAAGTCATGTATGATTTATGTTTTTCCATGATTTCCTTATATGCATGTTCATGGAATAGCTTGAGTCTTGAAAAATATGACTTATGTGAATTGTTTTCTTCATGTTGTAATGCATTGAGTATGAGTTGCCTATAGACTCCATGAAATGAATTGTTGAACATGTTTTAAATATGCTTTTTGAGATTGAATTGCATATGAGCTCCATTAGATTGTCTTGAGCATGTTTTAAGTATGGAGACTCCTTGAATGTAAGAAATCTTAAAAATCATGCATATTGGGTCGTTAGATGTAGTTCTTACCTCCTTAAGATGCATTGAATAAATTTGACTTGGAATTGATGTTTCCTCCTAGTCTTGAGTCTTTTCATTTAGAAACGTGCTTAGAATCTCATTTGAAGATGAATGATCCGAAGGGGGAGATAATGTAATAACTCGTAGCCAAAATAGAAAAGCTAGCGAATTCTCCTAACTTCCAGGTGTCACCCACGAGGGAAACCACACTCTGTGATCGGAACCACGCTTCGTGGGTGAGCCCCGTTGGTGGACATCTCTAACACCCCATAAATTAGTAGCCTAAACTAGGGTTTAGTATGACGGTTAAAGCTAAGAAAGAGGGCAAGGGCCTAGGGGAAGGGGCCATGGCTGCCCAAGCTTTCCAAGGCACTGGCCCCACCTTCAGGACAACTACCACGGCTAGTGGTAGGGACCAAAGCCCGTGGTGGCTAAGGAAGTAACCACCCTAAGGCTACCCAATGTTGGCTCATCTCAACGAGCCACTTCACGGTTAGTGGTGAAGACCACAGCTCGTAGGAAAGCATATGGTTATGCCTTCACAATTTGATACACCAAGGCAAGGTGTCCAAGGCACTGACTGAAGGTCCACGGAGAGGATCACAGCTCGTGGGACCTCACGTGGTCCCTGGGGAGGTGACTTTTAATTGAGGGTGTTTTGGGTTGTCGTGTTTTAAGTCATATTAAAGTGAGGTTGTTTTCACCTAACTTAGGGTCACTATATGAGTCATTTAAACTAAAAACCCCACCTATTCAACTCATTATTTCCAAAACCCAAATAAATCCCAAAGTTCATCCTCTTAAAAATTCTCTCTAGAAAACTCAAAAAAGAAGAGAAACAAGAAGGAGATTCAATATAGGGTTCAAGAAAAAAGGTGTTTCACACCAAATTCATAGGGATTTATGATTAAGGTATGGTACTTTTTCATCCATGGTTAGCTTTCATCCACGGAGTCCTCTAAAAATCTCCAATTTCAAAAGATATAAATTCCCCAATTATTAGGGTTAAATTCCAAAGTCACGGCTTCCTTTCAAACTTGATTAAAATGGCTGAATTATGTTATATTAAGCCTCAATTGATGGTTTACTATGGTTTTTATGATGTATCCCGAAGAACCCATGAAATCCCCATATTTCTTCATTTTGATCTTATGATATGGGTGTGTTTGTTCATGGAAGAAGAATGTTATGAAATTATGCATGTACTGATTGAATCATATGAATTATAATGAAATCCATGTCTAATTCTTGAATTCTAGATGTGTTGATTGAAAGTGAGCTTTGAGCCTTGAAGGAGCAAAGTATGAGATTATGCATGTTTTATTAAAATCTATGTGAAGGCTTTAAGAGCACTTTGAGAGTTAAGTGCCAATGATTCTGATTTATGATAATGTTGTTGTGTTGATTGAAAGGCTATTCTCATGAACACATAATGAACATGATCTGAAAGGTTTTCTTACATAATGAAGATTCTAGGTTGAAAGGCTTTCTCACCTAATTGAATCTAATACTTACATGTAGACATGGACGGTGAAAGATTTTCTCACGCATGATCCAAGAGCTATTCTAATGAACTAATGTGGATTAATTGTCAAGGACATATTTTCGTGAAACATGAGTTAAGTTAAGAGTTAATAAGTACTTAGTGGGAATAATGCTTAGCACCAAGTAGATATTGAATATGAGATGGAAGCTCTCCCGATTGAAAGGCCGGGTTTCTAGAAACAATCTCTTGAGATGGAAGCTCCCCCCATAGAAAGGCTGGGTTTCTAGTAACAATGTCCTTATTATATAAACTATGTGCCCCCATAGGATATTTTGTTAGTGGATCACTTTAAGCTAACAAACCATGGTTCTACATTAGGCAAGTACGACAACCCTTTTTTGTGTGTGTAACACAGGGTGACCATGCTATAAGTCATATGATCTCATGTCGGTTAAGTCTTGTTCCCACAACAAGAAAAATAACATTAATAATGAACTATGGTTACTTCAAGAAGCTTGGTATATGAGTTCAAAGGTTAAAATGATGATGATGACATATATTGTTGTCATGACCCAAGGGTATACCCTAGGTGTAACATGGCATACTTGAATCCGAAGGGGTCTCATACAATCCCTTAGCATAAACATAACTTAAGTAATAGAAAAGTAAGGAAAATTTAAAACTTCTTTTAAACTATACAATCGAAAAAAATTTAATAAAGCAACCGGAAGTCTTTACTACACCTTTGTCTCGAACCATCTCTTAAACTCTTGAATGAATGTTTTGGGACGCAGCCCATATAAAAGTCTAAAACATAAAGAAATGATATAAAGGAAATAGTGGGTTTGTCCTCGAAGCTATGAGGACTCACAAAATCTTCAACTCTTCTTTCTTCTTAGAAACCTAGCCTCCAAAGGAACTCAATCACCAAAGTTCTACATTTGATTAGAATGTAGGAAAAGTATGCGTTAGTACAAAATGTACGAAGTATGATAGCTAGCACAACATCGTATGAGCATCTCAAAATGGTTAGTCAACATAAGACATAAGCATAAGAGATAATAATATAGTCATACCATAATTTGCAGCACAAGCATCATATAATCATAAGTGTATAAGACATAGTTAATGAGCATAGGAGATAAATCACACTGATGGCATAGTCTTTACATAGACCTTCATACAAACATTCATCAAATTGTAGACTTTCATATCATAAGAGGACTAATTCACAAGCCACCTCAAAACATACTTGTGCAATAAATGAATGGCATCCCATAATACCATCCAAGTTAAGTACCCCATTTTGGTCATTCTTGGGCATAGTCCACATTCATAGTCAAGACTTAGGTTTTCTTATCATAACAACACTATATTTCTAAGTAACCTCAAAGCACACTTGTGCAATGCATGTGTGGCATCCCATAATACCACACACACTAAGCATATCGTTGAAGTCACCCTATTCATACTTACCATGTATATGTGTCCCTATTAAACTACTTCATATAGACAAGGAACTATCAACTTGAGTCAATCATATCAAGGAAGGCAACTATGGCAACAATCCAAGCTAAGCATACATAAAATAAAAGGACACTCCATAAGTAGCTTCAAGTCATGCTTGTGACATGTATGAATGGCATCCCATACTACCATTCACACTAAGTACTTATTTAGGTTATCATACTTAATAAATACTAGTCATCATTCTAGACTATTAAAGAATAGTGCCCTACTAGGCTAGACCTAACTACCATGGAAAACACACTATCATGCAAACCAAGCTATACTAGGAAGAGTACAAATAATCCAACCTAGCTACCATGCAAACATTCAATATAATGCATGCTACCCTTAGGGTAGTATGAATCCTCAACCCTAAGCTACTCTTAGGAGAGCATGAATCCTCAAATCCTATGCTATCATGAAATGGTCTTGGCCTAACCAAGTCATGCTTCCATGAAGGCATTATAACAATGCTAGTTCAAGCTACCCTTAGGATAGTATAGATCCTCAATCCTAGGCTACCATGCCTACAATAATTCAAGCTTCCATGAAAAGCATCCTACCAATTCTAATTCAAGTTAATCCTTAGGAGAGTTTGATTCATCAATCCTAACCTACCATGAGACCTCACAACTCATGCTACTTAAGTCAAGCTATTCATAAAGGGACCATATGTTACAACTTCAAGCTATTCTATTCTAACAAGCATGATTCATTTTAGGTGATTAACCTTTCAATCTAGAACCATTATATGTAAAAAGACCTTTCACATTATACATACATGTATTGATATAGTTCTATGTAGGTCATGTGGGTAAAAGCCTTCCATCACAACACTTTCTATTTTGTATACCAATTTTATGCAAGCTATCTCATCATATTAGAATTACTCTATAAGACCTAGTGATCATCATATTTGATTTCAAGTCCTTCTCTGAAGCTTTACTCTACATTCATCATAGTTGTTTGGATCACAAGACATAATAATCACAAGCCTTAGTCATAGGTAATTCTAGGCATAATTCATCATAAAGTCCCAAATTCAATTACTACAACTCATGATCTATCATACAGTCATAAATCTAGTTCAATTCATAATTTCATATTCCTATTCTTGAACAAGTTCCATACATGATAACAATTTTAGAAGATCTATCAAGAATAATCAATTTCTCATCACAAGGCATAATCACACATACTTTGATTTCTAGGTTTAACCATGGAAAACTCATAAATTTGTAATAATATCATGACTCAACACTAAATTTACCGTAAATAAGTATTATCCAATTAATTGAAATCATACCCAACTAAACCCACACATTGGAAGAAACCCTAGATTAGATTGGGGTTCTTCTTCACAAATTTGGGGAAATTCTAAGGGGCTCTATTGGTGGACTCTATGGTTGAAAGAACCCAAAGATGAATAAGCTAAACATAACTTAATTCAAAGCCCTACTAAGGTTGCATCAATGGAGGGATTTCAACCTAGCCTCGTTCTCTTCTTGTCCTTCGTCTTCTTCTTCTTGGGTTTTATAGAGAGAGAAATATTTTGAGAGGAAGTACTTTGGGATCTTTATGGGTTTTGGATTTAATGATTTAGTTTGGGTGGATAATAACTTAAAATAGTCTATATAGGTGTATAAAGTCTATACAAAACGACTCCTACTTAATACTAACTAAAATTGAATTTACTAATTGGTCCCTCATTTGGCAGCCATGGTGCCACGCACCACGACTGGACTCACGAGCCGTGGTCAAGACCACGAGCTGTGGTCCTATCCATGGTTCCTTAGGAAGTGGCTTGGTCTTATCCTCAAAAGTGTAACGGAAGACCACGAGACCTCCCATGATACGTGGTCAAGACCACGGGTCGTGGACCCTAGGAAGTAACTAGGCCTACGGGCCTTGACCTCCAAAATTCTAAGGGGTCTTCACGAGCCCCTTCACGGACCGTGGTCAGATCACTAGTCGTGAAGGTGGTTGTGGACTTTGGGCAGTGCTTTGCCAAGGTTGGTAAGCCTTGGCCTTTGGCTTAGGCTTTGCCCCCTTGCCTTGGCACATGCCCTTGCAACCCTATACCAAACCTTAATTGTCTTCTAAGCTACGGGGTCTAACACGTACCTTGACATCAAACTTTAGAACCCTAGCTTAAGGCTCTTGTTAGGTCTACTAGTTTCCGGGGTATTACAATTGTTTATGTTTTTAGGACTTTTGGGTTTCTAAACTCTTATGCTTGTTTAACTTGGTAAATTGCATGCTTTCAAATGAAATGTTCCTTTTTTCATGGTTTAAGGTTTTTATGCATGGATATCATACTTAGTGCATCGTTGTACTAACACCTACTTTTGCCTAC
The DNA here is from genome assembly GCA_036250385.1 of Solanum microdontum. Classification (NCBI taxonomy): domain Eukaryota; kingdom Viridiplantae; phylum Streptophyta; class Magnoliopsida; order Solanales; family Solanaceae; genus Solanum; species Solanum microdontum. The sequence goes on from JAJONQ010023570.1 coordinate 12,424, forward strand.
ATTTTTCCCAAGTGTAGGGTCCAGCACTAGAGGTGATCATTCTTGTGGCTAGAGGTTGGATTTCGATTATTCCCGAGCTTGGTGAGTCCTCATGCATCGTGGATAGAATTTTATTGTTGTAGTTTCCATTTCATTTACTTTCCCTTTTTGGACTTATTTTATGGGCTAGGCCCTATTTCATTTACAATTTTCATAGATGGCTGTGATGAGACAAAGTTTCTAGACTTCGGCTTTCTTTTATGTCAAACTTTTAGAATTGAAATGTGTTTTTACTCTTTTTGTTCTATTGTTTATGTTATGAGTACTAAGTGGCTTGTTTTGAGTCCTTCGAGTTTCTATACGCCATACTGCATTTAGAAGGTACCTCTGGATCATGACAAACTTGGTAATCAGATCACATGGCTTAGAATGATCCTAGGATTATGTGTCACATACCACGTCTAGTAGAGACTCGTTAATGAGTGTGAAGCACGCCACATTGATGAATGAGTAGCTACAAGATGTTTAGGAAAGTCCACTCCTTTCATTACCTTAAGTCATGCGATAGAGTTAACTCTATAAGATCTCTCTCCTAATCCTTGCCCTATGCTCTTTAGGATATTAATACTAGAAAGGCTCATGCTAGAAGGATAGAGGGTGACAATGTGGAACAAGGAGCTCCTCCTCAATTTCTGGTTGATCCTTTGATTTAGAATGTAACAAATGGGGTGTTTGGGGAGGCTTTGGCTCAATCTATGACGACTCAAGCCAATATAGAGGTTGTAGCTCTTGTGTACCCTTATGTGAATTTGGCGGCTTCAAGAGTGAGGGATTTTGCAAAAATGAACTCCCCAAAATTTTATGGCTCCAAACTTGAGGAAGATCCTCATGAGTTTATCGACGAAGTCTATAAGGTACTTGCTATTATGGGGGTGACTCTGGTAGAGAAGGCGAAGTTGGCCATTTACCAATTTAATGTTGTTGTTCAAGAGTGGTATAATCAATGAAAGGAGGAGAGGTCGGTAGGAGCAGGTCCCGTACATTGGGAAATATTTAAATCGACATTTCTTGGTAGATTATTTCTTCTTGAGTTGAGGGAACCTAATATGCAAGAGTTTATTAACGTTCGTCAAGGAAGTATGAGTGTAAGGAAATATGCTCTAAAGTTCACCCAACTATCAAAGTATTCTCCAACCATGGTGGCAGATTCAAGGGCTAAGATGAATAAATTTGTGATGGGAGTGTCCAACATGGTAGTCAAAGAGTATCGGATGTAAATGATTGTTGAAGACATAGATATTTCACATCCCATGGTGCATGTCCAACAAATGGATGAGGATAAACTCAAGGAAAAGAATAAGGAGGTAAAAAGGGTTAGGACTGGTGATGGGAACTTCTCCAATTAAAGATCCGAAGGGCAAGGTCGTCCTAGGTTTAAACAAATATTTTCCGATGAAGGTTCCTCCAACAATCCTCCAAGGGTCACCAAGGATAAGGTGTCTAACCCCAAACCTCAAGTAAGTAATGGTAGTGTATCATCTATGGCAATGCCTATTTGTACCAAATGTGGAAAGAAACACGAGGATAAATGCCTAGCCGGTACGGATGTGTGTTTTGGCTGTGGTATGGGTGGTCATCAATTAAGGAATTTCCCAACACCTATGTCTTAAGGAAGAGAGGGCAAGAAAGATCCATGTAGTGGTCTGAACTCCAATGCTCCAAAGCAAAACCGCTTCTATGCTCTCCAAAACTGGGGTGACCAAGAGAGCTCCCTAGACGCAGTCACTAGTATGATAAAAGTTTTCAATATAGATGTGTATGCCTTGTTGGGTCCCAGTGTTAATTTGTCGATTGTGACGCCTTATGTGGCGATGATATTTGATGTGCTCCGTGATGTGTTGTTAGAACCTTTTTTTGTCTCTATTCCTATGGTGATTTTGTTGTGGCTAAGAGGGTCTAGATAAGATTTCCCATTTCCATATCCCATAGAGTTACTCTTGTTGATTTGGTAGAGTTTGGCATGTTAGACTTTGATGTTATCTTGGGTATGGATTGGTTGCATGCATGTTATGCTTCTATAGATTGTAGAACCCGTGTGGTCAAGTTTCAATTTCCAAATGAGCCTATACTAGAGTGGAAGGGGGGGAATTCTATGCCTAGAGATCAATTTGTGTCCTACCTTAAAGCTAGAAAGATGATTTCGAAAGGTAGCTTTTACCATCTTGTTAGGATGAGGGATGTAGATTCCAAAACCCCTACTCTTGAGTCGGTCTCTGTTGTAATGTATTTTCGGAAGAGTTCCTAAATGATCTACTCGGCATTACTCTCGAGAGGGAAATAGACTTCGGTATACACCTTCTCCCGGATACGCAACCTATTTAAATTCCTCCTTATATAATGGCTCCGACTGAGATAAAGAGATCAAAGAACAGTTAAAAGACCTGTTAATTAAGGGCTTCATCCTACCCAATATTTGTCCATGGGGTGCTCCAGTGATGTTTGTTAGGAAGAAATATGGGTGTCTTTGAATGTGCATTGATTATGGTCAATTGAATAAGGTTACCATTAAGAACAAATATCCTCTTCCAAGGATAGATGACTCGTTTGACAAACTTGAAGGGGCTAGTTATTTCTCTATGATTGATCTTCATTCGGGTTATCACCATTTGAGGAGTAGAGGGGTTGATATTCAAAAGACAGCTTTCTGAACTCGATATGGTCATTATGAATTCCTAGTGATGTCGTTTGGTTTAACTAATGCTCCGACAGCGTTCATGGAATTGATGAATAGAGTGTTTAGTCAATACCTAGACGTGTTTGTGATTGTTTTTAACGATGATATTTTGATCTAATCAAGGAGTGAGAATGAGAATGTTGATCATTTGAGAATTGTGCTACAAGTTCTTAAGGACGAAAAACGTGTTGCAAAGTTTAGCAACTGTGAATTTTAGTTATGATATGTAGCTTTCCTTGGTCGTATTGTGTCAAATAAAGGTATTGAGGTAGATCCTAAGAAGACAGTTGTGGTCAAAAGATGGCGTAGACCTCTAACTTGTTCGGACATTAGAAACTTCTAGGGTTTGGCAGGTTATTATAGAAGGTTTGTTGAGAGATTTTCTTCCATTGCCTCTCCTTTGACAACTTAATTTCAAAAGAAGGCTAAGTTTGTGTCGTCGGAAGCTTGAGAGAAAAGTTTTCAAGAATTGAAGGATAGAATTACTTCTGCTCCGGCGTTGACCTTACCGGAGGGGACGAATGGTTTTATGGTGTATTGTTATGCCTCTAGGATTTGGTTGGGATGTGTACTTATGCAAAATAGTAATGTGGTTGCCTATCATGAGAAGAATTATCCTACCCATGACCTTGAATTAGCGTCAGTCGTTTTCTATCATAAAGATTTGGAGGTATTATTTGTTGTGTTACATGTAGATATGTTTACCAATCACAAGAGCTTACAATATGTGTTTAGTCAAAAGCACTTGAATCTTCGCCAAAGGAGGTGGCTCAAACTATTAAAGGACTATGATATGAGTGTCCTTTACAACCTCGGTAAAGCAAAACATTGTAGTGGATGCTCTTAGTTGGTTTTCCATGGGTAGTGTGGCTCATGTTGTTGATGAAAAGAAATAGTTGGTCAGAGAAGTTCATAGGTTGTCCCGACTAGGTTTTCATCTAGTGGATTACACCAAGGGTTGTGTCATGGTCCATAATGGTTCTTAATCGTCCTTTGTGATAGATGTGAAGGCTAAGCAAGGCCTTGATCCTATTGTTGTTTAATTGATAGAGGCAATGCTTAAGAAGTCCGTTGAGGCTTTCTCTTGAGGGAGAGTTGGTGTGTGTAATACCCCAGAAACTAGTAGGCTAAACTAGAACTTGACATGAGAGTTAGAGTCATGACTGCAACTCCCCATACCTATAAATAAAGGGTTTCATATTAGAACGTAAAGGTACGACCCCCAAAGACCAAACTTGGGTCCTTGAGGAAGACCATAGAAAAATGGCCTGCAAAGTGACCCATGAATGGGGACCCACGCTCCGTAGGTCCATCCACGCCACGTGGATGAGTGGTTGTGGGTGAGTGTCCCAAAAATCAAGACACATACACATACCCACGGTACACCAGCATTCCACGTGGGACCATCCACAGACCGTGGTCCTGGGTTGTGGGTGTTGATCTGCAAACTGCTGTGAGAAGTTAGTTAGGGATACTTTGGGGTTTTTCCGGTTTTAATTAATACTAAGTGAAATAGTTTTAGTCTAAATTAGACTAACTATATAAGTATTTTAGACCCCTAAATTAATTGATCCTCCTCATTATTTCTAAATCGCAAAACAAAATCAATTCTTCACCAAAAGTTCTCTCACTAGAACTTCAAGGAAAAAGAAGAAGGAAGTTGGGGCAAGGTTTAAAAGAGAAAGTTTTTCCACTCAAATTCATTGGATTGCATTGTTAAGGTATGGTAGGTCTTAATCCATGTAGCTCCTTCAAAATCCCAATTGCAAAGATAAAATTCCCTAAAAACTAGGGTTTGACTCCAAGCTAATGGATTCCTTTCTAAATTGGTTATAATGTTTGAACTATGTAATATTATGTATAAATTGATGATTTGCTATTGTTTCATGTTGAATTCCCCAATAATCCATGAATTTTCCCAATTTCCCAATTATGATCTTAAGATGTGGGTTTGTTGATGATAGAAGAGTATTATGAGATTATGTATGTAGTAAATTGACTACTCGAATTATGATTATGTCCATGTCTAATTTTTAAAATTCTTAATATATTGATTTAATATGATCTTTGATCCTTGAAGGGTAAAGTATGAGAATTGTGCATGATTATGAGATTTATGTATATTCTTTAAGAACACTATTAGAGAAAAGTGATTATGAGTATGATCTTGTGTGTGTTGTTCAAAGGATATTCTTAGTTAATCACCTATGTATGAATATGATTTGATGTGAAAGGTTTTATCACAATATGATGATTCTAAGGTTGAAAGGTTATTCTCACATATTGAATCTATGAGCTATCTTATGAATTGTGTTGTATTGAGTGTAAAGACATTCTTCCATGCATATGAACTTAAGTCAAGACTTAATATGTAATACGTGGGAATTAATACTTAGCACAGAGTAGATATTGTAAATGAGATGGAAGCTTTTACACTAGTTGAGTCCGGCTTTCAAAATGGGTTCTTTATACACAGGTTGAGTTTGGGTTCCAAATGTATGTCTCATGAGATTGAAACCTTTTACCTTAGTTGAGTCCGAGTTTCTGGTTGCAATCTCCTTATCCCATAAACTATGTGCCTTCATAGGTATTTAGTTAGTTAATCCGCCTAAGCTAAGATTATGGTTCTACCTTAGGCAAGTAGGACACCTCTTGTTAGTGTGGGGTAGCCACAAGATTCCATGTTTAGCTCACATGGTCTATATCGGTTAAGGCTTATTTCCCTCTTGTTAGTGTGGGGTAGCCACAAGATTCCATGTTTAGCTCACATGGTCTATATGGGTTAAGGCTTATTTCCCTCTTGTTAGTGTGGGGTAGCCACAAGATTCCATGTTTAGCTCACATGGTCTATATCGGTTAAGGCTTATTTCCCCACAACAACAATATGAACAAGAATATCAATTATAAACTATGGTTACTCAAGAATCTTTACTTAGTATGGGTGAGATATACGGGGTCTTATTCATGCATTGCACTAGTATGGTTTAAGGGTACTTATGATATGTTTCTCTAATGTTATGATGATCTATATGTTGACTATGCTTATGGCTTATGCTTTTCCATTTTCTTCATAATAATGTTTAAACATGGTAAATTGTATGCTTTCAAGTGAAATGTCCCTTTTAGCATGATTTCAATGATTTATACAGGGCTATCATAAATAGTGAATTTTTGTACTAATGTCTAATTTTCCTTCATTTTTCCCAAGTGTAGGGTCTGGTACTCAAGGTGATCATCTTTGTGGCTAAAACTTGGATTTGTTTATTTCTCCTAGTTTGTTTGTGAGTCCTCATGATTCGAAGAAGGATGATTTCTAAGTGTAGTTTCATTTTTTGTATTTGCCTTCCGGACTATTTTGTATGGGTTGTGTCCCTTTTCATTTCGAATATTGTAATAGATGGATATGTTGAGACTTAGAGTCTAGAATTCCGCTTTCCTTTTATAAAAAAATTAGACTAGGAATGGGTTTTTACTCTTATTTTTCTATTGCTTATGTTACGATATCCTAAGTGGCTTTTATGGAGTCCTTCGTGGTTCTATATGCCATGTTACATCTAGGGGTACCCCTAGGTCGTGAGAAACATGGTATTAGAGCACAAGGTTTAGAATGATTCTGGAATGATGTCTCATAAGTCACGTCTAGTAGAGTCTTGTTTATGAGTGTGAAGTGCACCACATTTATGAATGAGAGGCTACAAATGAGTAGGAAAGTACACTTCTTTCATTACTCTTAAGTCGTGCCATAGAGTCTCACTCTACAAAGTCCCTCTCCTAATCCTTCTCTTGTGTCTTCAGGAAATGAATACATGAATTTCTAATGCTAGAAGGATAGAGGATGATAATGTGAATGAAGGAGATCCTCCTCAAGCTCATCAAGCTCCGGTTGATCCTTTGTTTGATAATATGACCCATGCAGAGCTTTGGTCTACTATCCAAATGTTGGCTCAAGCCATTACAACTCAAGTCAATTGAGAGGTTTTCGCTCAGGTGAATCGTAATGTGAATTCTGCGGCTTCAAGAGTGAGAGATTTTGCAAGATTGAAACCCCTGGAATTTCATGGCTCCGAAGTGGAAGAGGATCCTCAAAGGTTTATCGACAAGGTCTATATTGTACTTGCTATTATGGGGGTTACATTGATAGAGAAAGTGGAGTTAGCCGCTTACCAATTGAAAGATGTAGTTCAAGTGTGGTATGATCAATGGAAGGGAAGTAGACCCGTAGTAGCGGGCCTGGTAGAATGGAAATTGTTTAAATAGGTGTTTCTTAACAGGATCTTTCCCTGAGAGTTAAGGGAAGCTAAGGAGGAAGAGTTCATTAACCATTGTCAGGGAAGTATGAGAATGGAGGAGTATTCCCTAAAGTTCCCTCAATTGTCAAAGTATGCTCCAGCCATGGTGGTGAATTCGAGGGATTAGATGAGTAGGTTTTTGATGCACATGTCCAGCTTGGTAGAAAAAGAATGTCGTACGACAATGCTCCTCCATGACATGGATATCTCAAGACTTATGGTGTATGCTTAACAGATTTAGGAGTCAAACCTCAAGGAAAATAATAGATAGGTGAAAAGAGATAGAACCGGTGATGGGAACTTCTCTAATACTAGGTCTGAAAGGTAGACCAAGTTTCAAACAAAGGTTTTCCAACCAAGGCTCCTATAGTGCTCAAAGGGTCAACAAAGATAGGGTTTTCAAACCTAAACCTCAAGGAGGTAATCGTACTGGTTCTGATGTGGCTAGGCTTAATTGGGAAAAATGTAGATGAAAGCATGTTGCACGGATGTTTTCTTTAGTTGTGGAAATAGTGGTCACAAAATGAGAGATTATTAAATGCTTAAGGTTCTTGAAAGAGAGGGCAAGTATGCTCCTCCTAGCGGTACAAACTCCAATGCTCCAAAACAAAACTACTTCTATGCTCTCCAAACACAAGGTGACCAAGAGAGCTCCATGAATGAAGTGTACTGACCGGTATGTTAAAAGTCTTTATTACTGCTGTGTATGCCTTGTCGGATCCTCGTGCTACTTTATCTTTTGTGACACCTTATGTGGCAAGGAGGTTTGATGTCCCATTTCCTTATCCCATAGAGTTACTCTTGTTGACTTGGTAGAGTTTGACATGTTGGAGTTTTTAATGTGATTCTTGGTATGGATTGGTTATATGCATGTTATGCCTCTATTGATTGTAGAACTTGGGTGGTTAGATTCTAATTTCCAAATGAGCCTAACTTAGAGTGGAAAGGGAGAAATTCTATACCTAGAAGTCAATTTGTATCCTACCATAAATCTATAAAGATGATCTCAAAATGTTGATTTTACAATGTCGTTAGGGTGAGGGATGTGGATTTGAAAACCCCTTTATTTGAGTCGGTTTCCGGGGTTAATGAGTTCCCTTGTTACAACCCAAGAGTACCCCCTAGACGTAACATGGCCCATGGAACCCCAAAAGGGACCCAAGTAAGACACTTAGCTTATCATCATCACATAAGTATAGAATAATAGAGAATAGAAGAAATATTTCAAGTCATTAAGCAAAACTTCATAGAAAATAAGCGGTAGTCTAGACATACTCTCATTTAGGCCATCTACTACAACCGGAGTCTCAACATAATAGGGTCATATCCCTTACAAAAGGAAATATGAGAAATGTCTAGTACAACAATGGAAAGAAAGCAACAATTAAAGCTCTTGTCCTCGGATCCATGAGGACATACCACAAGCTTGAAGAGTAGTCAACCCAAGCTTGGACTAAAAGGGACAATCACCTTACATGCTGGAACCTATACTTGTTAGAAAAAGAGAAGAAATATGGGTTAGCACATTGAATGTACTAAGTATGATAATCATTCACAAAAAAATATGAGAATATGCATGAATCATAACCATAACCATAACCATAACCAATGTACAGGTCATCACATCATAATAGGAACCCACCACGAATACTCTCAAAGTCTACTTCTGCCATACATAACACTACCAATGCTAAGTTAACATATCAAGAACACATATTCAATACTTTACCTTCATCATTACTTTTGGTAATAAGCCTCAACCGACATAGACCATGTGAGCTAAACATGGAATCCGGTCCCCACACAGAAAAGAGGTGTCCTACTTGACTAAGGTAGAACTAAATGTATAGCTTTTAGGTGGATCCACTATCTAAAGACCTATGAGGGCACATAGTTATGGGATATGGAGATTTCTTCTAGAAACCCGGCCTATTGCATTAATGGGATAGTTTCCATCTCATGAGTTGACTTTAGATGACCTGGCCTAATGCATTGACGGGAGGGCCTTTACCTCACTTTCCATATCCACTCGGTGCTAAGCATTACTTCCCACAATTTCATATTTAGTCTTTGAATTGAATTTACCAGCATGGAGGAGTATCTTACCCTTCATCCAACACATTTCATAACAATAGCTCATAGGTTCATTATGTGAGAATGGAATTTCAACCGTAGAACCCTAACATAGTGAGAAGAACCTTCACATCATTATCATTATGTATTTATGAGAATGAACTTTCAATGAACACAATAATCAAGTTATAATCATGGTCATAGAGTGCATATACATGTAGCTCATACTTTGGCATAAACCTCATGCCTTACCCATCTTGGGTCAAGGATCACTTTCCCCAAATCAATCTAGGGCTATTACATTCAACATGAATGACAATATAGTCAAGAAACCACATTACAACAAGAGCAATTCAATACAATTGACCTTACTTTAAAAATCACCCACATTGAGTTGATAAAAATATGTTAATTTAAACATCCTAAAAAAATTAATTAATCAATAATATGTGTCAATTTAACCTTTGAAAACGATTTGATAAAGAATACATGATTGGAAGCAAACCCTAGGTCTTTACATATTTTTCCTACTTTGATATTGGAGAGTTTTAGAGCTCCATGGAAGAAAGCATTCCATGGATCAAGATTACCATACCTTCGTTGATGTTTTCCTCAAGAAATTGGAGTGAAAAGTTGGACCTTGAACCCTAAGATTGAATTTGTTCTTGCTCTTTAATGGAGTCTTAGAGAGAGAATATTTTTGGGAGGGAAATAGTTTTGTTTTGGGGTCTTTAATGAATGATTTAATTGATTTATTTTTAAAGTCTATTAGGTATTTATAGTTAGTTTTAATTAGTACTAGCGGACCCTTGTTAGTTAATTAATTAACCCTAATCAGGCCTTAACCCCAACTTAAACTAAACGACCATCCTACCGGTGTGACATACGAAACCCCACTTACGGACCGTAGGCGGGTTCACGCTCCGTACTGCACAAACGTGCAATGGATCAAAGAGGTGGAGAAAATAGGGGAAGCTCAGCCTCGACCCATGACCCCCAACTACGGGGCATGGGTACCCTAATCGTAGGTCCAAGCTGTTAATTTGACAGCTTTTTGGCAGCCCCCTTTGGTCCTCCTGAAGGACCCTTGGGAGGGGGGGGGGTTCCTTTGCGGTAATGCTTTGACGTTTATACCTAAAAACACTAGTTCTAAGTACCATAGGTTATTTTACGACTTTACTCTTTACGTTAGACTCCATTTAGGTCACTAGTTTATGATTTAGGCTCTAGCTTAGTCTTCTAGTTGTAGGGGGCGTAACATTATCTCCCCCTTGGGGACATTCATCCTCGAATGACACTCTAGACACCTTAAGGAATTACTGACTAAAGACTAGCAGCCCATCATGCATGAAACATTAAAATATGCACAATTTACAAATGCAATATTCACAACATGCACTTAATTAAAAGAGGCAACTTCAACCCCATTTCAAACATCATTAATGCATAATAAGGGAGTAGGAACTATATCTAACAACCCAATTTGCACAAAGTTCAATATTTCTCATATTTAAAGGAGAAACTCACTTTTCCAAATAAATAATGCTCAACACAACATCATGGAGCCAATATGCAATTTCTCTTAAGAGCCTACTAAAACATATTCATCAAAACATCTCATGACGTTAATGTAACGCCCCAAGAGCACCCCCTGGACGTGACCAATGTACTTGAACCCGAAGGGGTCGCATACAAGCCTCATAGTGTACATGAACATAAAAGCATAGGAAAATACTTCCGTATTTAAAACTTTTCTTTACAATTGAAGTATCTTATAAAACGAAAGAGAATCTATGACATTGTCTCAAACCATCTATAACATTAGAATCAAACACTTTTAATACGATCTTAGGGACACGACCCTTACATAAATCTATAAACATAAAAGAAAGATATAAAGGACATGTGGTCAAGTTCTTGAATACTATGAGGACTCACCAATCTTCTTCTTCTTGATCTACTAGAGTCCTAGCGAGGAGAATAGAATCCAATATCTCCAAAGCCTACACTTATAGAAAATGTTGAAATATGGGGTTAGCACAAAAAGTACTAAGTATGGAAACAATGCAAGAAAATCCTTAAAACATGCAATTAAAGGGACATTTCATGTGAAATCATGCCATATGCCATTTTTTAACATCATCTTTGAAATATTTCAAGAATGCAACCAATAAGGCAACTCACATACATTCCATTATAACATCAGAGATATCATTATAATGACAAGCATAGTCTACAACATCAACACAATACATATCCCAATCTTCACAATACATAGACTACAATCATAACACAATACAAAGTCAAATACAAAGATCATCTCATCATGAATTAATCATAACATAAGAAACCCCTAAGGAACACTTGTGCAATGTATGGTTGGCATCCCATAATACCAACCCTACTAAGTACTCCGTTGAAGCTACCTTAGTCATGGATTTCATCTTTAGAACTCATTATAATCAATAATCGTAAATAAGGAAATAGTCATGTACATTACTTGGATTATAAGGAAAGTCATTCATAACACTTATCCATTCAATATAGATGTATGCATTCAAATCTCATCATAACACAAAGGAACCATCCCATGACATCTCACTAAGTCTAATTTTAGAATGTAAAAGTGAAGTCACAAACCCCCACTCCTACTAAGTAAAACCCATTAGGAAATCATAGTACAGTTCATGTCTCATTCATTATCTTTATTATATAGGGAAAAGTAGCCAGAACCAACATAGACCATGCTCTCTACATGGATTTCGGTATCGTTTAACACCACACCGAAAAAAGGTGTCCTACTTGCCTAAGGTAGGACTTAACGTATAGCTATAAGGTGGATCCACTATCTAAGGTCCTATGTTGGCACATAGTTATGGGATAGGGAGATTACTTCTAAAAACCTGCCCTATTGCATTGGCAGAGGGGCTTCGATCTCATAAGTTCACTTTAGATGACCCGCCCTATTGCATTGGCAGAGGGGCCTTTTTCCTCATTTTCCATATCCACTCGGTGCTAAGCGTTATTTCCCAAATTATACATCATTTGTCTTGAATTGTAGTTACATGTGTGAAGGAGTGCTCTACCTCTTATTCAATACAGTTCATAAAATATCTCATAGATTCATTAAAGGTGAGAATTGGACTTTCAACCTTAGAATCATCATTAGTATGTGATAATAACTTTCACACCAAGATCCCGTGTTCTCATGAGAATGGACTTTCAATCAACACAATAGGATCATCATAGTTATGTACATTTCATGCAAAATAATGTGTAAAGGTGCATATGAGAACTAGACTTTCAAGTAACACAATTGATACATCATAATCATGCTTATGCATGGAGTGTGTATATAATTGTCCTTGCAATGACACAAAAACAACATTATCATCATAGACACTTCCCTCTCAAAGTGTTCTTAAGTATGTACATAATATCACAATCATGCATCATTCACATATATTGCATTCAAGGATCATAGACCATGTAAATCAACACATCTAAATTTATCATAATAGATATGTATATAATCATAACTCAAATAGTTCATGCATTTGCATGTATAAGCTCATCTACTAACTTTGTAGGTCATGTGGGTAAAGTCCTTCCACAATAGTACCTTATACAATTCAACATGGATAATAGCTTCATTCTTAAAGCCTCTACATTCATAGTTCATTCATTTTAGCTTTTACTCTTAAAGCCCTAGAAGTCATATGCATGCTTGAAGCATTACTCTCAAGCAATACCTCACATGATCATCACTTAAACCTAACTCTTCAAGGTAAACTAACCACATGCTCCATTCTTGATCAATTATAGACATATAGCATCAAGTAAACTAAAACTCAATACTACTTCAACCATGATTCATCATCTAAGACCTAATCAAGTTATTTCGTGTCCACAAGCTTTGATCATAATTGATTCATGTTTAGGTGAGCTAATCTAAGGCAATTAGTCAAGAAGTTCATCAATCTTAGAGATTCATATCTAAACCCTCAATTTGCCTCTTTCATGACATAACCCTAGAATCTTAGGTTAATCAAGAATACATGAAAAATTATACTAACATCGAGTAACTACATCATAATTAAACACCTCCACCTTTCAAGTGGATCAACAAGTTTATATAGAGTCTTCATCAACATATACAACCCTAGAAAATTGCCTTTGAAGGCTAAGAATCAAGATCAACCCTAATTTATAGAATAACCATACTAGATAGAGATATATAATGATTCAACAACATAATAAACATAAACATAATCTATTTTTAAGCTTCCATGATCAATCAAGTCACACCTTAGTTCACAATTTAGGAAGAAGGGGAAATCATGGGTCCAAGGAAGATTTTCATCAAATTCCATCAATACTCCATTAATCCAATCATAAATCATCATAATCAATCATAATAAACTTTAATTAAACAATTTCATTTCTTTGGGAAAGAGACCCATGACTAGATTGAAAAAACCCTAGAATTGGGGGATTTGCAAATACGATTTGAATGGGATTCTTGGTGATAGCTAAGCAAGAATGGAAAGAATCTATACCTTAGGTTTAGATTCCAATCAAATTCATATGAAAAATCCCTCTTCTTCAAGATCTAGCTTGATCCCTTCCTTTGTTCTTCAATGGAGGTTCTAAAGAGAAGATTTTGGGAGGGAAAGGTAGTTGGGTTTTTATTTGGGGTCTAGGGTTATAATGAGTTAATGAGGTGTTTATGGACATAAACTACATTATATACATGTATAATTACCATATTAAACGACCCCTAATGGAGACTAATTAAAAAGGAATTAGTTGGAAATTACTTACCTTGGCCAATTTTGACAGCACACAGGTGCAATTGACGGACCCCCATCCATGGACCGTGGATTGGTTAACGTCTCGTGCTGTCCTCTCGTGGTTTATGTCAGAGACATGGTTTTGGTAGCCTTGACCTACAGAGCAAGACCACAAGCCGTGGACCAATCCACTGGCTGTGGATTGCATCCGTAGTTCATAGGATTCTAGCAGATTTTGAGAACTTAGGCAGCCTTGGGGGTTAGGCTTTAGGGTCCTCCCCAAGGACCCTTCGTTGGTCTTTGGGGAGTCGTGCCTTAATGTTTAAGCCCTAGAGTCCTTAACCTAAGCTCAGGAACTAAATATAAAACATAAAACCAAACATCAAACTCAAAAGCTCACACATTAGGCTCTAGTTTCACTTATTAGTTTCCATTAGACTCTAGCTTGGTCTTACTAGATTTTTGGGTTGTTACAGTTAAATTGGAAAGTCATACGAAATCCACAACAACATGGGGAACATAAATCATGAAAACTCATTTTCACATTAAACATAAATCTCATCAAGAACATACATCCTTTAAGGAAAACATGAAAACACATAATTCACACATGTCTCCCAAATAAGGAATTTCTAGAGGAACTACTTACCTCAAGCTTGAGTAGGAGTAGGAGGAAAAAGATGAGGGTATCGGGACTTCATATCGGCCTCGGCCTCCCAAGTAGCATCCTCAACTAATTGGTTCTTCCACAAAACATTGACAGAAACACCTTCCTTGTTTCTCAATTTCTTAACTTGTCGGTCAAGAATCTTTACCAGAACCTCTTCATAAGAAAGACTTTCATCAACACCCAACCCTTCCAAAGAGATAATGGACTCCGAGTCCCCAACACATTTCTTAAGCATGGAAACATGGAACAGCGGGTGAACCGGAGCCAACTCATTTGGCAAGTCTAATTCGTATTCAACTTCCCGAATACGCTTCACTATTTAGTACGGGACCACATACCGGGGACTCAGCTTCCCCTTTTTACGAAACCTCATCACACCCTTCATGGGTAAGATTTTCAAGTAGACCCAATCTCCTACTTTAAACTCTAGGTACCTACCCACATCGGAATAGGACTTTTGCCTACTTTGGGTCGTCTTCAATCTCTCTCTAATGAGCCGAATCTTTTCAATGGCGTCATATATCAACTCGGGACCAATAAGAGCAACATCACCCAAATTGAGTCATGTTGCCTTCTAGTACGGGGTAAACCCACAACAAAATCGATATTCACCTCTTCCCACTTCCAAGTAGGAATGGGTATATCTTGTAATGAACCTCCTGGCTTTTGGTTTTCAACCTTAACTTGTTGACAATTTGGACATTTGGCTACAAAACCCACTATATCCTTCTTCGTGCCATTCGACCAATAAACTTCAAGTAGGCCACGGTACACCTTGGTGGCTCCTAGATGAATAGAATACCGCAAACCATGAACCTCATCTAAAAAATTTCCCTCAAGCCATCAACATCCGGAATAGATAAACGACCTTGGTACCTAAGAACCTCATTTCCCCCTTAGGAGAAAGCTTCAACGAATTTCCAAAGTACTAATTCTTTCAAATCCATCAAAATAGGATCAAGGTGTTTATTGGACTTCACATCTACAACAAAAGACGACTCAGAGCTCTTATAAACCGTGAAACTACCTTTGGGGGAATCCACTAGTTGGACACCTAACCGTGCCAACCTATGCACATCACAGACTAACACCTTCTTTTCATCTTCTATGTGAGTCACACTACCCATGGATAGTCTACTAAGGCCATCCGCAAGAACATTAGTTTGTTGGGATGGTATACAACACTTATGTCATAATCCTTCAGAAGCTCTAATAACCTTATTTGTCGGAGATTGAAGTCCTTTTGGGTAAACACATATTGGAGACTCTTATGATCAGTAAACACATTTACGTGGACCCCATACAAGTAATACTTCCACATTTTCAAGGCAAATACCACTGCCGCTAGTTCAAGATCATGGATTGGGTAATTCTTTTCATAAGTCTTGAGTTGCCTTGAAGCATAGGCAACCACTTTCCCATGTTGCATGAGAACACACCCCAACCCTACTCTTGAAGCATCACAATAAACCACAAACCCCTCGGTACCCTCTGGTAAGGTCAACACCGGAGCGAAAGTGAGTCTATCCTTCAAA
The DNA here is from genome assembly GCA_036250385.1 of Solanum microdontum. Classification (NCBI taxonomy): domain Eukaryota; kingdom Viridiplantae; phylum Streptophyta; class Magnoliopsida; order Solanales; family Solanaceae; genus Solanum; species Solanum microdontum. The sequence continues at coordinate 28,497 of JAJONQ010023570.1, forward strand.
TCTTGGAAGCCTTTCTCACAACCCTCCGACCACTCAAATTTAGGCTTCATTCGGGTCAAAGACGTTAACGGAGAAGCAATTAAGGAAAACTCTTCTAAAAATCTTCTATAATACCTGGCAAAATCCAAAAAGCTTCTAATTACCATTGGACCTAAAGGTCTAGGCCAACCCTTGACCGCATCCGTCATTTTGGGATCTACTTCAATACCTTTGCTAGACACGATATGGCCAAGAAAATTTAAGGACCTCAACCAAAACTCACATTTACTAAATTTTGCATACAATTGGTTGTCTTGAAGGACTTGCAATACAATCCTCAAATGTCTCATATAATCATCCTCACTCCTTGAATAGATCACAATATCATCAATAAAAATGATCACAAATGAATCAAGATATTGCCTAAACACCCTATTCATTAAGTCCGTGAAAGTCCCTGGGGCATTGGTCAAACCAAAAGACATTAATAGGAATTCATAGTGACCATATCTTGTTTAGAAGGCCATTTTAGGAATGTCAGCCCCTCTTACCCTTAGTTGATGGTAGCCCGCACGAAGGTCAATATCCGAAAAGTATCTCGCCCCTTGGAGTTGGTCAAACTATTCGTCAATTCTAGCGAGAGGGTATTTATTCTTTATGGTTACCTTTGTTCAAATGGAGGTAGTCAATACACATCCTATGGGACTCATCCTTATTTTTCACAAACAATACTGGAGCACCGTATGGAGAGATGCTTGGTTGAATGAAATCCTTATTGAGCAAATCCTTTAGTAGTTCCTTTGATTAATTCAATTAATCCGGGACCATTCTATGAGGAGGGATCGACATGGGTTGTGTATCCGGCACTAGATCAATGCCAAAGTCTTTTCCCATTCGGGAGGAATGTCGGGTAAGTCATTAGGAAAGACTTCTGGAAACTCGCTCACCACGGGGACCGACTATATAGAAAGGACCTTGGACTTAACATCAACTACCCTAACTATATGATAAATTCACCCCTTGGAGATCATTTTCCTAGCCTTTATACAAGACTTGACCTCTCAAAATAGTATCCCCCCTTTCCATTCTAAGATTGGGTCATTAGCAAATTGAAATTTGACAACCTGAGTCCTACAATCTATTGAAGCATAACTTGCATGCAACGAATCCATCCCTAAGATTACATCAAAATCAAACATATCCAACTCTACCAAATCCACCCAACTGATTTTATGAGACAAGGAAATAGGACAACTCCAATATACTTTCTGCCACTCTGGACTCACCAACCAGGGTAGAAACCGAAAAAGGTACTAACAAGACTTCGGGGAGTAGTTCAAATTTCATGGCTACTAGAGGGGTCACAAAGGACAAAGTGGCACCGGGGTCTAACAAAGTATATGAATCAATAGAAAAGACTTGTAACATACCGATCACCACATTCGAGGAGCTCTCTTTGTATTCTCGGGATCGAAGAGCATACAAGTTGTTTTCCTTTTTAGAATTAGGGTTTGAACCACTTGGCAAAGTTTTCTTATCTTCTCTTCCCTTGGCCGTAAGTGTTGGAGAATTCTTCACTTGGTGGCTACTCTTACCACAACCATAGCACACAACCAAACCGGCTACACACTTACCCTCATGTTTCTTGACACATTTAGCACAAAAAGGCTTGGTCATAGAAGGCCCGCCACTATTTCCTCCTTAGGATTTATGGTTAGGAATCCTCTCATTGTTGACTCTTGGGGGAGCATTAGAGAAGCCTTAATTAGAAAATCTTTGCCTGAACCTTTGCCGATCTTGCCCATCGGACTTAGCATTGGAAAAATAACCTTCACCGGTTCTAGGCCTTTTCAACTCCCTATTACCTTGGAGTTTCTCAATATCCATTTGTTGGGCATATACCATAAGACCTGAGAGATCCATGTCATGACGAAGCATTATCGTACGACATTCTTTTCTTACCATATTGGATGTACCCGTCACAGACCTACTCATTTCATCTCTTGGGTCCACCACTATGGAATGAGCATACTTGGACAATTCAGTAAATTTTAGAGAATATTCTTCAACACTCATACTTCCTTGACGAATGTTGATAAACACATCCACCTTGTCTTCCCTCTTCTCTCGGGAAAAAACCTATCAAGGAATGCTTTCTTGAACACCTCCCAAACTATGGGACCCGCTCCATCCGGTCTATTCCTCTTCCATTGAGTATACCATACTTGGGCCACTCCCTTCAATTGATAGGCGGCTAGTTCTGCTTTCTCTATAGAAGTCACCCCCATAGCATCAATTATCTTGAAAACTTCTTTCACAAACTCTTCAGGATCTTCAGCCACTTTGAAACCAAGGAACATATGAGAATTTATTTTTGTGAAATCTCTCAACCTTGAAGCTACGGAGTTCACATTTGGGTTCACACAGGGCTTAACATACCTATTCGCTTGAGCTAACATAACTTGGGCTTGAGTTGTTACGGCTTTATCTTGAGCCGTCATGGCTTGGGTTATCATTTGCATAGTAGACCTAAATTCAACTTGAGTCACATTTATTAGATCAACTGAAGCTTGCTCATCTTGAGGAGCTTAGTTGTTTTGAGTAGCTCCTCGATTCACATTCTCCATCCACCTTTTGTGTATTCATTTCCTGAAAAAAGAAGAGAAGGATTAGAAGGAAGACTCTATACAGTTAAACTCTATGCCATGACTCAAGAGAAATGAAAGAAGTGTAAGTTCCTAACATCGTATAGCCTCTCAATCACAGATGTGGTGTGCTTCATACAACAAACAAAACTCTACTAGACGTGGCTTATGAGACGTCATCTTTGAATCATTCTAAACATTTTGCTCTAATATCATGTTTGTTATGACCCAAGGGTACCCCTTAGAAGTAACATAGCACATGTAACCCCGAAAGGGATCATGTAAGCCACTTATCTTATCATCATCACATAAGTATAGAATAATAGAGAATAGAAGAAATATTTCAAGGCTTTAAGAAAAACCTCATAGAAAATAAGTGGAAACAGACATAGTCTCATTAAAGCCATTTACTACAATCGGAGTCTCAAGATAATAAGGTCACAACCGTTACATTAGGAAAAATAAAAAAAATGTTTTGTACAACAATGGAAAGAAAGCAAGAGTAAATGCTCTTGTCCTCGGATCCATGAGGACATACCACAAGCTTGAAGAGTAGTCAACCCAAGCTTGGACTAGAACTGGCAATCATCTCACACGCCGAAAGCTATACTTGTTAGAAAAAGAGAAGAAATATGGGTTAGCACATTGAATGTACTAAGTATGATAATCATGCATAAAAATCATGAAAATATGCCAAAAAGGGGGAAATTTAGTTGAAGAGCATGCATTTTATAAAATTTGAGAATCATAGTGAAAATTGGTAGAAAAGCATGAATCATTGCCATAATCAATGTACACTCATCACATCATAATAGGAACCCACCAAGAATAATCTCAAAGTCTACTTGTGCCATGCATAATTAAAGCCCCATAACCCTACCCATGCTAAGTAAACTTATTAAGCACACATACTCAATACTTTACCTTAATCATTACTTTTGGGAATAAGCCACAACCGACATAGACCATGTGAGGTAAACATGGAATCTGGTGTCTTGCCTCACACCAAAAAGAGTCCTACTTGCCTAAGGTAGAACTAAATGTATAGCATTTAGGTGGATCCACTATCTAAAGACCTACGAGGGCACATAGTTAATGGGATAGGGAGATTGCTTCTAGAAACCCCGCCTATTGCATTAAGGGGAAAGTTTCCATCTCATGAGTTTACTTTAGATGACCTGGCCTATTACATTGACAGGAGGGCCTTTACCACACTTTTCATATCCACTCGGTGCTAAGCGTTACTTCCCATAATTTCATATTTAGTCTTTGAATTGAATTTACAAGAATGAAGAAGTATATTACCCTTCGTTGGTTAGAATGGACTTTAAATCTTAGAACCCTAACATAGTGAGAAGAACCTTCACATCATGATCATTATGTATTTATGAAAATGAACTTTCAATTAACACAATAATCAAGTTGTAATCATGTTCATGGAGTTCATATACATGTTGCTCATACTTTGGCATAAACCTCATGCCTTACCCAACTTGGATCAAGGATCACATTCCCCAAATCAATCTAGGGCTATTACATTCAACATGAATAACAATATAATCAAGAAACCACACTACAACAAGAGCAATTCAATACAATTGACCTTACTTTAACAATCACCCACATTGAGTTCATAAAATTAGGGTTAGAAGGGATTTCATGGATTCATGGTGAATATATCATAAAACCATCCTAAAAATAGTAACCAATCTATAATATATGTCAATTTAACCTTTGATAACGATTTGAGAAAGAACCCATGATTGGAAGAAAACCCTAGGTCTTTACACATTTTTTCTACTTTGAAATTGGAGAGTTTTAGGGCTCCATGGAAGAAAGTGTTCCATGGATAAATATTACCATACCTTCATTGATGTTTTCCTCACAAAATTGGAGTGAAAAGGTTAGACCTTGAACCCTATGCTTGACCTTGTTCTTGCTCTTCAATGGAGTCTTAGAGAGAGAATATTTTTGGGAGGGAAATAGATTTATTTTGGGGTCTTGAATGAATGATTTAATTGAGTTAGTTTTATGGTCTATTAGGTTATTTATAGTTAGTTTTAATTAGTATTAATCGATCGTAGTTAGTTAATTTATTAACCCTAAGCCACTCCCTTAACCCCAACTTAAATTAAATGACCATCCTATAGGTGTGACCTCTGAAACCCCACCTACAGAACTTAGGCAGGTTCACGGTCCATACTGCACAAATGTAGAATGGATCAGAGAGGTGGAGAAAACAAGGGAGGCTCATCCTCGACCCACGACCCCCACCTACCGGGCGTGGATCCACCCACGGTTCGTGGGTGCCCTAACCATAGGTCCAAGCTGTAATTTGATATCTTTTTGGCAGCCCCCCTTGGTCCTTCTCAAGGACCCATAGTGGGGGGCGGTCCTTAGGGTTCATGCCTTGACGTTTATACCTAAAAACACTAGTTCTGAGTATCGGAGGTTATTTTACCACTCTACTCTTTACGTTAGACTATATTTAGGTCACTAGTTTATGATTTAGGCTCTAGCTTAGTCTTCTAATTTTAGGGAGCGTAACATCCCTGAAGTTTTCCCCAATGAGTTGCCTGGTATTCCTCTCGAGTGAGAAATAGATTTTGGATTGACTTTCTTCCGGATATGGAGGTATCTACATTCCTTCTTATAGAATGGCTTCGGCTGAATTAAAAGAGTTGAAAGAACAATTGAAGGATTTTCTAGAAAAGGAATTCATCCGACCGAGTATCTCTCCATGGGGTGCTCCGGTGTTCTTTGTTAGATAGAAGGATGAGTCTCTTAGAACGTGCATCTATTATCGTCAATTGAATAAAGTGACCATCAAGAACAAGTATCCTCTTCCAAGAATTGATGACTTGTTTGATCAACTTCAAGGGGCTAGTTATTTCTCTATGATCGATCCTCATTCGAGTTATCACAAATTGAGGGTAAGGGGGGAAGATATCCCAAAAATGACTTTTAGAACTCAGTTTGTCATTATGAGTTCCTTGTAATCTCGTTTGGTTTGACCAATGCTCCGGCAGCGTTTATGGACTTGATTAATAGAGTGTTTAGGCAATACCTAGACATGTTCGTCATTGTGTTTATCGATGATGTTTTGATCCATTCAAGAAGTAACAATGAGCCTGTGGACCATTTGAGAATTGTGTTGTAAGTTCTTAAGGGCAATAAATTTATGCAAAGTTTAGCAAATGTGAATTTTGGTTAAGGTTCGTTGCTTTCCTTGGTCATATTGTGTCAAGAAAAGGTATTGAGGTAGATCCTAAGAAGACGGATTCGGTCAAGAGTTAGCCTAAACCTCTAACTCCTTCCGATATTATAAGCTTTTTGGATTTGACTGATTACTATAGAAGGTTTGTTGACGGGTTTTCCTCCAATGATTCTCCTTTGACGACTTTGACTCAAAAGAAAGCTAAGTTTGTGTGGTTGGAAGCTTATGAGAAAAGTTTACAAGAGTTGAAAGATAGACTTACTTCCGCTCCGTTGTTGACTGTACCAGAAGGTACGCATGGTTTTGTGGTGCATTGTGATGCCTCTAAATTTGGGTTGGGATGTGTTCTTATGCAAAATGGTAAGGAATCGCCCATGCTTCAAGGCAACTTAAGATTCATGAAGAATTATCCTACCCATGACCTTGACTTTGCGGCGGTTGTGTTTGCCTTAAAATTATAGATACATTATTTGTATAGGGTCCATGTGGACGTATTCACTGATCATAAAAACCTACAATATAGTGTTTAGTCAAAAGGACTTGAATATTTGACAAAGGATATGGTTAGAATTATTGAAGGACTATTATATAAGTGTCCTTTATCACCCTGGCAAAGCTAATGTGATAGAGGATGTTCTTAGTAGATTGTCCATAGGTAGTTTGGCTCATGTAGAGCATGAAAATAAAGAATTGATTCGTGATATTCATAAGTTTGCCTGACTAGGTGTTCAACTAGTGGATTCTGCCATGGGTGGTGTCATGGTTCGTAATGTATCTAAATCGTCCTTTGTGCTGGATGTGAAGTCTAAGCAACGCATTGATACTATTTTGGTAGAAAAGAAGAGGACGTACTTAAGAAATCTGTCGAGGCTTTCTCATAAGGGGGAGATGGTGTCCTTCGTTACCAAATTCGATGATGTGTTCCGGATGTTTACAATCTAAGGGAACAAATTTTAGAGGAAGCTCATAGTTCTAGATATTTTATTCATCCGGGAGCCACCAAGATGTACCGTGATCTACGAGAAGTCTATTTGTGAAAGGAAATTGTAACGACCTGATAGCACCCCCAAGTCGTAACATGCGTACTCGACCTCTTAGAGGTCTAATACAAGCCTCTTAGCATTCATTCATCGCATTCGATAATAAAAACCGTAAGGAATTTAAACACTTTTTAAAATAAATTCATAATACTCATAAAATCTTTCAAATGTAACGAAGTAGAATTTCTAAGTCTCATGTACCATCTTAGACACAAATAGAACATCTTAAGGGCACGACCCTTTACAAAAAAATATATGTCTTATACAATGTCTAAGTGGAAATACTAGAAAGGTAACAACTTTGTCCTCAAATATATGAGGAGATACCAAGCTTCTTGAGAAGAGACAATATCCCAAGCTTCCTCAAAAGATCTCTTTACTTTCCACCACCTACACTTGTAACAATAAAGAAATATGGAATTAGTACAATACGTACTAAGTATGATGACCATGCAAGAAAATATGCACAACGGACATTTACAAGGAATGTATTCTTTTAAGACCTCCTTTAACAAACCTGTACAACCACAAGCATAAACCCACATTTCAAGTCACCATTAACAAATAAGACCATATTCACCTCATTTACAACTCAATTAATACAAGTGTACAATACTTAAACAAGATAGCAAAGTAATTCTTTCATTACCATTTAAGCTTCTATCTCAAGTCTCCCTAAGCCACACTTAAGTGAATAATGAAGTAACCGCCCATACAACCTCTTCATATACACCTAAGTGTTCCAAAGAGTTACCATGGACAAGGGTTTTATCATTACATTATAACATACTAAGTCAACATTCTTTATAAAACCATTTAGGAGACACATAAGCATATAGGGGACAATCACATAATAACCCTAAGGTTTAGGGAACTCACTTTAGTATCTTCTAAGCCTACTCGTGCCATGTGTAGATAGAATCCCATACTACAACCTACACATTGCAGAACCTATCCAATATTAGAGTGCACATCCTATATGATGGAAATAGGCCTTAAACGACATAGACCATACTCGCAAGGTATGGAATCCGTAGTCTATCCTACTCCGTGGAGGTTGTTCTACTTGCTAAGGTTAGAACTAAAAATAAACCATGTTGGCACATGGTTTAAGAGATGTCCAAGGATGTTCATTGTGCCTAATCTCATGCTGAACTAGGCCACCATCCTAACCACATCCACTCAGTGCTTAGCCTTGGTTTTCATAGAGTAATTTCATTTACATATGTGTATTAGAGAGGGTTCCTTTTCTAGTGCAAATAACTCATAATACCTCTTCCCAAGAAAGTCCCCATTTCTTAGTCATGACCAATCTAGGTTCATAAGGATAGCTCATTTGACTTTCTTAGATAAGGATTCTCATGCCGTTCCGGCTCCACCCATTCATCAAGGTTATACATTTACTTAGCAAAGCTAGACTCATAAAAAGGCACTATGCTTAAGTCTACCAATTCAAGTCTTGGCCTAATATTCCTGTTTTAGCATTTATAGGAAGAGCTCCATTACTAAGTCATAGCCCAACCAAACATTCACATCTATACTCAAGCTTTCATGACACAAGATAAGATACTCAAGTCTACCATATGAGCTACGACATCATCTTATAAAGACTCCTCATAGTCCATCATCACCACATATCACCATTTAAAGAGAAACACGCTTTCAAATTAGCATAATAACACTTTATACAATATCACATTAATATCATTAGAATATCTTCACATTATAGCTTCACACAAACATTACATATAGCTTCATATAGGACTTTACATATAGCCTCATATATGTATAAAAATACAACAATATAACAACACTCATATAATGCCCTTCATGGCCTCAATTCACAATAATACCACACAAGAATAAGATATAACACTTCACCAAAGATGGATTCAACCAACCAAGAACAATTTATTCAATAAAGAGAGTTTCAAGCTTTCTTACCATAATCTAAAGCCATAGCCAAAATCACCAAAATCCAAGAAATCATCAATACTTCACCCATAAGGCTTACCACCCTTAATTCAGCTAGTATCAACAACTAATCATGAATAAACATTAAACAACACAAGAGATATCAATACAATTCACTTTACACATATTTCCATCAACTTTGAATTTATAGAAATAGACCCACTTCATAACAAATTTAGGGTTTTAGTGAAAACATGGATTCTTGTAGAAAGTTCATATAAAATCATCAATTAATACTTTAATTCACCGATATAATGCTTTTGAAAATAATTTATCAATGAGCCCATGCTTAGAATAGAAATTAGGCTTTTTGTTCTTTGAAGACTTTTTGAAACCCTTTTGAATGGACTCCTTGAAAGAAAGGATAATCAAGGATCAAGGGTCACCATACCTTAGACTTGATGAATCCCCCAAAAATTTGATGAAGAAAGCTTGAAATCTAAAACCCTAGGTTCCACTTCTTCTTCTTCCTTGAGCTTGAGAGAAATATGGAGAGAGCAAAACTTTGGGATTTAATTTGGGAAAAGAGAGTAAATGACTTGTTAAAATATTTAAAACATATATTTATCATATAAGCCATTTATAATCAACCCCACATAATAAATAATTAAAACGAAATTACTTAAAAACCCCTTACTTGGGCAGCCCCGCCAGGGACCACGCCCACTTGGACGGGTCGTGAAGGGCACCACGGGTCGTGGTGGTGCCCGTGGTCCCTTGACCAGTGGGACTCTCCACCCTGTCAAGCCCTCAAGGGCCCAAGGCATGTTCACGGAGGCTCCCACGAACCGTGGTGCAAACCACGAGTCGTGGTGGAGCTCGTGAAGATGAAGCAGCACCTAGGCAAAGTTGCCTTGCCTCCCTTAAGACCAAGTGGTCTTCACACCCAAGAATACGGATGTGGTGGTGCCCGAGGTCTTTGGGGCAGTGAGCAGCCAACTTGGGAAAACCTTGCCTTTTTGGCTAAGGAGAAGGCTTGCCCCTTTTGGCCTGGCTCTTTGTCTAGCACCCTCAACAAACCTAAAGTAGGTCTTATAGCATAGATTCTAACACATTTCTTGACGTTTACTCCTTAAACCCCTTTTGACACAATACTAGGGTAACATTACACCACTAAAACACATTAGCTCAAAAGACTAGTCTCCGAACGTCATGGCCGTCCCTTGACGTTTGACCTCAAAACTCTTCAAACTAAACCTTAAAAGCCAAAACTCTTCATTTTAAAAATTTACCAACTTCCAAAAGACATGCGAAGCTCTAGTTCATCCCTATTTCATTTTAGGGTCATCACAAAAATGAAGAAAGATATTGTTGGATTTGTGGCCAAGTATCCAAATTGTCAACAAGCTAAGGTTGGGCATCGAAAGCCGGGAGGCTTGTCCCAAGATTTTGGTATTCCCACTTGGAAGTGGGAAGAGGTAAACATGGAATTTATTGTGGGTTTGACTCGCACTCGAAGGCTACATGATTCTATTTGGGTCATTAAAGATCGGATGACAAAATGAGCCCACTTTATTCCTGTGAAGGTTTCTTTTTCAGCGGAATACTATTCCTAGTTGTATAAAAGAGAGATGGTGACGTTGCATGGGGTTCCTTTATATATTATTTCGGATCGGGATACTGAATTTACTTCTCACTTTTGGAAGTTATTCCAAAAAGGTCTTGGCACTAAGATTAAACTTAGTGCACCTTTTCATCCCCAAACCGATGGGAAAGCGAAGAGTACCATCCAAACATTGGAACATATGTTAAGGGCATGTGTAATACACTTCAAGGGTAATTGGGATGACCAGTTGCCATTAATAGAGTTTGCCTACAATAATAGCTATCACTCAAGTATCGGTATAACTCTCTTTGAAGCCTTGTATGGTATGAGATGTAGGTCTCCTGTTGGTTTGAGGTAGGTGTAATATCTGTTATTGGTCCTGAAGTGGTTTATGATGCTATTGAGAAGGTCCGACTCATGAGAGAGAGGTTGAGAACAACTCAAAGTAGACAAAAGTCTTATGTCGATGTGAGAAGAAGAGACCTGGAATTTGAGGTTAATGATTGGGTCTATTTAAAAATATCACCTATGAATGGTGTGATGAGATTTGGCAAGAAAGCGGAACTTATTCCTCGGTATGGAGGCCCATATCAAATTTTGAAATGATTTGGTAAAGTTGCCTATGAGTTAGATTTGCAAAATAAGTTTGCTTCAGTGCGTCCGGCGTTTCATGTGTCCATGCTTAGAGCTTCATTGGAGATCCGGTATCCATTATCCCCTTAGAAGGGTTGGGGATTGATGAGAGTCTTTTATATGAACAGGTTCCGATAGAGATCCTTGACCGCCAAGTCAAGATATTGAGAAACAAGGAAATAGCTTCCGTGAAGGTTTTATGGAGAAATAACTTAGTTAAAGGTGCTACTTGGGAGGCAGAGGCCTATATGAAGTCCCGATATCCTTATATCTTTCCTTCTACTCCTATTCAAGCTTGAGGTAAGAAGTTCCTCTTGAGTTTCTTGTTTTGGAAGTCATGTATTTTCTTCCATGATTTCCTTATGTTATGCATGTTCTTGAGAAATTCATGTTTAGTAGGAAAATGAGTTTGATGATTTATGTTCTTGTTGTGGTGCATTGAGTATGAGTTGCCTATTGACTTATTGAGTTTAATTATCCAATATGCTTTAGTATGCTTTTTTAGAGTAAAATGCATATTGGCTCCATGATATTATGTTGAGCATACTTTTAAAATAAAGGGTTTTGTGTTAAACTAGGGAATATTGTAAAACATTGGAAACTAGTAGGTTAAACTAGAGCATGACGTGAATGTTAGCGTCATGAGTGTAACTCCCCGTACCTAAAATAAAGGATTTTGTGTTAGAACGTCAAGATACGACCCCTAAGGACCAACCATGGTCCTTGAGGAATACCCTAGGAAAATAAACTGTACAGTTACCCATGAAAGGGGACCCACGCCTCGTAGGTCCATCCACGCCTCGTGGGTGAGGGGTCATGGGTCGGTGTCCCAAAAATCATCACAGAGATACCCACTCACGGTTCACCAGTACGCTACATGGGTCCATCCATGGATCGTGGTCGTGGTTTCGTGGGTGGTGATCTGTAAACTCCTTTGAGAACTTATTTAGGAGTACTTTGGGATTTCATGGTTTTAATTAATATTTAGTGACGTCGTTTTAATCTAAATTAGACTAATTTTATAAGTATTTTAGACCCCAAAATTAAGTCATCCTCATTATTTTTAAATCCCAAAACAAAACTAACTCTTCACAAAAAATTCTCTCTCTAGAACTTAAAAGAAGAAGAAGAAGAAGGAGGAAGTTGGGGCTAGGGTTCAAGGAGCAAGTTTTTCTACTCAAATTCATTGGATTTCATTTCTAAGGTATGGTAGCTCTTCATCCATGGAGCTCCTTCAATATCCCAATTTCAAAGATAAAATTCCCTAAAAACTAGGGTTTGACTCCAAACTCATGGATTCCTTTAAAAATAATTTATAATGATTGAATTATACTATATTATGTATAAATTGATGATTTCCTATGGTTTTATGTTGAATTCCCCAGGATTACATGAATTCCCCCAATTTCCCAATTATGATCTTGAGATATTGGTTTGTTCATGATAGAAGAGTATTATGAGATTATGCATATAGTTAATTGATTACTCGAATTATCATTATGTCTATGTCTAATGTAGAAAATTCTAGATGTTTTAATTTAATATGATCTTTGATCCTTGAAAGGTAATGTATGAGAATTATGCATGATAATAAGATTTATCTAAATGCTTTGAGAACACTATTAGAGTAAAGTGATTATGAGTATGATCTTGTGTGTGTTGTTGAAAGGATAGTTTCACTTACACACCTATGTAGGAATACGATATGATCTCAAACGTTTTCCCACAATATAATGATTCTGAGGTTGAAAGGATATTCTGACCTAATGAATCTATGAGCTTTCTTATGAATTATGTTTAATTGAGTGTCAAGCCATTCTTCAATGATTATGAACTTAAGTCAAGACTTAATATGTAATATATGGGAACTTATGCTTAGCACTGAGTGGATATTGTATATGAGATGGAAGGTTTTACACTAGTTGAGTTCGGCTTTCCAAATGGGTTCCTTATACCCTCGTTGAGTCCAGGTTCCCAAAGTATGTCTCATGAGATGGAAACCTTCTACCTTAGTTGAGTCTCGGTTTCTAGTTGCAATCTCCTTATCCCATAAACTATGTCCCCTCATAGGTATTTAGTAAGTGGATCCACCTAAGCTAAGAGTATGGTTCTACCTTAGACAACTAGGACACCTCTTTTCGGTGTGGGATGGACAACGGATACCATGTTTAGCTAACATGGTCTATGTCGGTTAAGGCTTATATCCCCACAAAAACAGTATGAACAATAATATGAATTATGAACTACGGTAACTCAAGAAACTTTACTTAGCATGGGTGAGAATTATGGGGGCTTATTCATGCATTGGACAAGTATGCTTTAAGGGTACATACGATATGTTTCTCTTATGTTATGATGATCTATATGTTGACTATCCTTATGGCTTATGCTTTTCCATTTTCTTCATCATGTTGTTTAAACCTGGTAAATTGAATGCTTTCAACTAAAATGTCCCTTTTAGAATGATTCAAATGTTTTATGCATGGGTATCAAAGTGCATTTTTGTACTAACACCTACTTTTCCAACATTTTTCCCAAGTGTAGGTTTAGATTCTCAAGGTGATCATCGTTTTGGCTAAAGCTTGGATTTGCTTATTTCTCCTAGCTTGTTGGTGAGTCCTCATAATTTGAGGATGGATGTTTTCACATTGTAGTTTCATTTCTTGTATTTCCTTTTTGGACTATGTTGTATGGGTTATGTCCCTTTTCATTTCATATATTGTAATAGATGGCTATGGTGAGACTCAGAGTCTGGACTTTCGCTTTCCTTTTATGAAGGCTTGAAATGTGTTTTTACTCTTATTGTTTTATTGGCTATGTTATGATATGTTTAGTGGCTTCTATGGAGTCCTTCGGGGTTCTATACGCCATGTTATATTTATAGGGTACCCGTGGGTAGTGACAATATGCTTAGATATCAAGGTCGGTTTTGTGTTCAAAATGTGGATGACTTGAGGGAAATTTTTTTATCAGAAACCCATAATTCTCGGTAATCTATACACCCGGGGGGCACCAAGATGAACCGTAATTTACGGGAAGTCTATTTGTGAAATGGGATGAAGAAGGACATTGTGGGATTTGTGGCTAGGTGTCCAAATTGTCAACAAGTTAAGTTTAGGCATCAAAGGCCGGAAGTCTTATCCAAACATATAAGTATTCCCACTTGGAAGTGAGAAGATGCAAACATAGACTTTATTGCGGGTTTGCCGCGCACCTAGAGACAACATGATTCTATTTGGTTCATTGTAGATCAGATGAAAAAATTATCTCACTCCATTCCCTTCAAGGTTTCCTTTTCGGGGGAAAGACTATATGAAATTGTATATAAAAGAAATGGTGAAGTTGCATGGGGTTCCTTTATCCATTATTTCTGATTGGGGTACTCAATTCATTTCTCACTTTTGGAAGTCATTCCAAAAAGGTTTTGGCACAAAGGTTAAGCTTAGAATGGATACCCAAACCGATGGGCAACCAGAGCGTACAATCCAAACGTTGGAAGATATGTTAAGATCATGTGTAATTGACTTCAAGGGTAATTGGGATGAGCACTTGCCATTATTAGAATTTTCCTACAACAATAGCTATCACTCAAGTATCGGTATGACTTCCTTTGAAGCCTTGTATGGTAGGAAATGTAGGTCTCCCTTTTGTTGGTTTGAGGTAAGTGAAGTTGCCCTACAAGGTCCCAAATTGGTTTATGAGGCCATTGAGAAAGTTGGACTCATCAAAGAGAGGTTGAGAATGGCCCAGATTCAGCAAAAGTCTTATGCCAATGTAGAATTTGACGTTGATCATTAGGTGTACTTGAAAATCTCACCCATGAAGGGTATAATGAGATTTGGCAAGAAGGGAAAACTTAGTCCCAGATATATAGGCCCCCAAGGTTACGATGAGGGGGTAACTGCCCTTTTGGTATTAGGGGAATGTTCAAGGAATCCATTAATGGTTGATATTGATCTAAAAAATTGAGAAAATTCTCCTTCCAAGACATCAATGTAGGAACCACCAACGCTTGAGTTGAAAGTACTCCCCGCTCAACTTCGATATGCATTCTTGGGGGCAAATAACACTTTACTTGTAATCATTGCAGCTGACTTGCTTGAGTGGCATGTAAAGTTGATTCTTGAAATGTTGAGAAGATACATCAATGTTATTGGGTGGACTATCACTGACATTGTGGGCATTCCTCTAGGCATTTGCACTCACAAAATCAAACTTGATAGTGAGTGTAAACCGAGTGTCAAGAACCAAATGAAATTGAACCCACCAATGCAAGAGGTGGTGAAAAAGGAGACAATAAAGTGGTTGGATGCATGTGTGATTTACCCATTGCAGATAACAAGTGGGTGAGTCCAGTACAATGTGTACCAAAAAAGAGAGGGATCACGGTAGTCCAAAATGAAAAGGGCGAGCTTGCTTCTATGAGATCGGTAACCGGATGGGGAGTATGCATGGACTACTGGAAGTTAAATTTTTTGATCAAAAAAGCTCATTTTCCCATGCCTGTTATTGATCAAATGCTCGATTGGCTTTCGGAGAGAGGATGGTACTGTTTTTTGGATGGGTATTCTAGATATAGTCATATCTCTATTGCTCCAGAGGACCAAGAGAAAACCACTTTCACGTGTCCATATGGAACTTTTGCTTTCAAAAGGATGCAATTTGGGTTGTGTAATGCACTAGCAACGTTTCAACGTTGCATGCTCCTATTTTCGCTGATATGGTAGAATATTCAATGGAATTTTTAATGGATGACTTCTTAGTTGTGGGTCATACTTTTGAAGCATGCTTAGCACACCTGGGGCGAGTTCTTTAAAGATGTGTGGAAATAAATTTTGTCCTAATTTGGGAGAAAAGTCACTTGATGGTTAGGGAAGGTATAGTTCTTGGTCACAAAGTGTCACAAAAAGGGCTGGAAGTTGATAAGGCAAAGATCGAGGTAATTAAGAAGCTACCACCACGAATATCAGTAAAATGTAATCGTAGTTTCTTGGGGCATGCTAGTTTTTACCGGTTGTTCATCAAAGACTTTTCAAAAATTGCACAACCTTTTTGCATTCTTTGGGAAAAGGAGGTGAAATTCAACTTTGATGATACATGTTTGGTAGCCTTTAAGTGCTTGAAAAGTAAATTAATATCTACCCTATTTATCATTAGTCATCATTTGTCGGCACCCTTCGAAGTGATGTGTGATGCAAGTAATACGGAATTAGGTGTTATGTTAGGGAAAAAATGCAACAAGCTATCCCATCCCATTTACTACGTAGGCAAAATTATGAATGGTGCTCAGCGTAACTACACGGTTATTGATCAAGAATTACTTGCGGTGGTATATGCGTTTGAAAAATTCTGAGCATATTTTCTAGGCACCAAAGTGGTTGTTCCCACTGATCATGCAGCTCTCCGTTATTTAATAGAAAAGAAAGACTCCAAGCCAAGATTGATAAGGTGGGTGCTATTGTTGCAAGAATTTGACATTGATGTCAAAGATAGAAGAGGTTGTGAAAATCAGGTGGCTGATCATCTATCTAGGTTAGAAGGCGAGGAGACTGAATAGCTGGAGGTAGACATCAATGAATCATTATCCGATAAACAGGTAATCACGGTCAATCTCAAACAAATCCCTTGGTATGCCGACTTTGCTAACCATGGAATGTGTGGACAGATGCCGAAGGATCTGAACTTCTACTAACAAAAGTAGTTCATTTCGATGTCAAGAAATACTTTTGGGATAAGCCATATTTATTCAGAGAATGTGGAGACCAAATTATTAGGTGATGTGTACTTGAAAAAGAATTCAATGAAATTCTCTATGCTTGTCATGATTCACCTGTTGGTAGCCATCATATAGGTGTGCGTAAAATCGCTAAACTTCTCCAAAGTGGTTACTACTGGCCATCCCTCTACAAGGATTCTCATGAATTTTTCAAGAAATTTATTCAATGCCAAAAACAAGGTGGAGTGTCCAGAAGGCATGAGTTGCCTATTAGGCCTATTTTGGAAACTCAGTTATTTGATGCTTGGGGAATAGATTTCATGGGTCCTTTTGTGAACTTGTTTGGTAATAAGTATATTTTGGTGGTGGTAGATTATGTTTCTAAATGGGTGGAAGTTGTGGCCATACCAAACAATGCAGGGAAAAATGTTGTTCAATTCTTGAAGCGCTACATCATTGCTAGGTTTGGCACCCCTCGAGCTATTATTAGTGATGGTGGTTCACTCTTTTGCAACAGTCTGTTTGCATCCAAATTGAGAAAATACGGGGTGTGACATAAAGTGGCTACGCCATATCATCCTCAAACAAGCGGCCAAGTGGAGGTTTCAAATCAGGAGATTAAGAGTATCTTGGCTAAGATTGTGAATTCAAATAGGACGGATTGGTCTCGAAAGCTAGATCATGCTCTTTGGGCATATCGCAGTGCCTACAAGACACCAAATGGCATGTCCCCATATCATCTAGTTTTTGGGAAATCTTGTTACTTACCGCTTGGACTAGAACACAAAGAATTATTGGCATTAAAGGCTTTAAATATGGATTGGGTAAAGTCTTCAAAAGGAAGAGTAGATACGCTAAATATATTGGACGAATTCAAGTTTAGAGCGTATGAGAGTTCAACACTCTACAAAGAGATGATGAAGAAATGGCACGATTCTAAGATCCTTAGGAGGGTGTTCTGAGTTGGATATTCGGTGTTGCTATATCGTTTTTGGCTGAAATTATTTATGGGAAAGCTCAAATAATAATTGTCAGGTCCATTAAGAGTGACATGAGTGTTCACAAATGAAGCCATTGAAGTTGAAGGTAAAGAAGGTCCTACTTTCAAGGTGAATGGACAGCGCTTGAACTTGTATTTTTTAGAATGCCACGAAATTTCAGTGAATGAGGTGGTGCACTTGGAAGATGCTTGAAAGCAGCCACGACGTTAAATAAGACGCTTCTTGAGAGGCAACCCAAGTGTTAGTTCCTTTGAATAATGTGTGTTGAATGTGTAGATGTGGCTGAATTTGCGATGCAAAGACTCTTTCTGCAATCGGCCAAGTGGGGTCGGCGATAACAAATTCGCTCACCTTTGTGACATCAACAGTGGGTTGAGATACTGGAATATAAGGAGAAATACATACATCAATCAGTGATCCACCGAAATGATTAGGCGAAACCCGACTTTCTTCGCCTTTTGCACCATCCCTAAAGGGTCGGATTCCTGGAACATTTGACGAGGCTTCACATCCACTAGGCGATGTGCGGATGCTACTCAGCAGACCAGTCTTTGTCTACCTTTGATTAGTCCATGATTTGAACTTATTTAGGGCTTTATTTTAATAGATTTTGTGTCCTCAAATGCATATTTTGTGCCAATAACTGATGTAAGTCCTTGATTTCTAGGTATTTCGATTGTGGAACAAAGAATGGACACTAATGAGTAAAAAGGAACAAGGCAGCTGAAAGAATGAAGAAAAGAAGGCTTGAGGATCGCCTAAACCATTGGGCGAGTCACCAAATTGCCTGGTCTCGCCTAATGTTCCACTGTTCCAGGCCCTGAAAGAGAAAATCAAGTCGAAGATAGAAATGAGTAGTCGGCAAGTCCCCGAACGGGTCCACGATGCAGTATTATATCGCCCAAAGTTACAGAACTTGAAGATGCTGAAGGCCAAAGCAGAAAGGCGATGAAATTAACCAAAGGGCGTATTACCGAGTGGATCGGAGATCCTGACTTATTATGCCAAATGGTCCTTCACAACACATTTTTTGCGACTATAAATACATTTTAAAATTCTTAGATTAGTATCTATCATTCAGTATTAAGGTTTTTAAAATAGAATTGTTGGTTTTGAACTGAGAGTATTGAAACAGTATTTCCTTAGCTTTTACGATTTGAAGATTTCCATTTTTGAGAAATTGGAAGTGGGTGTTCAAGATTGTTCATATTACACCTTTGTAAAGATGAAGTTAATTTTACCCAGTTGATATGGAAACACAATTTGGTAACAATTTTTATCTTTTTTATGATGTGTAGCTAAAACCCAATTCTTGGGGTGTAATTATGTTATTATGGGTTGATTTAGCTGCTGGGTATTGTTAATTGATAGCCTAAATGTTGTTTAAAAGTGTTTTCATTATGTAATTGTGGCTTAATCTAAAGGGTTGTAATTGCAAAATCAACTCGACCTTCGAGTTTTTGGCTTGCTTGAGAGAATGGTTTTAAAACAAAGATTACTGATTTGATGGTCTATGGGTATTGGGTTATCATGGGTTCATCTCGAGAGAGTGAATCCTAAACCGTTTTCCACACATTCAACTCGAGAAAGTGAAAGGACTAAAGCGAAGTTTGATCTTAGTTACTGCTTATTGGTGTTCGAGAAAAACCAAATTGATTCTGGGTAAATTGTTTTAGAGAAAGTTTATCCTCACTAAAGTCTAGCTTATTCACTATTATACACCAATTTACAGTTAATTGCAATTACCCATTTGTCTATCTTAGCCCATAATCTAATCACATCCCAAGAACCCGTCTCTATATTTGTTATTTTCGTGTTATTTGTTGTTGTAGCTGATAGTTGTAACTAAACCTCTGTTAGTTGACACTTGTGTCACCCCTACCTTGAACCATGCTTTTATTCATAAATGTTTTCACCTATGATTGACTTGAACATATTCGCACTTGGTTATTAATTCTCAAATACGTATAACTCATATGGGATTCGACCCCAAGTCACTTAGTTGGGTATATTACTGAATAACGATCGTTGGCAATTTGTATTCGATGAAGTGTCCTGATACGTGAAATAAAATAGCGCTGCTGCCGGGGAGTGGTGTTTCTTGAAATTCTTAGTTAAGTTGAATTTTGTTCTTGTTAGTCATAGTTGTACTTACTTAATTTTAGTTTTATTTCGCGTGTTTGTCTATTGAAATAGGAAGTATGTGTGTAAACGGAAGCAATGGCAGCCAAGTAGGCCATCAAGATGACATCCGAAACCTTAACGAGGTCAACGAGCCTAATTGTAATTACTCCCATCTCATGGGAGGTATTGGTGCCTTTCGCTTGCCTCCGTCCAAAGGGAATGCGGTGTTCCACATCACAAGTACAATGTTGCAGCTTTTGCAATTGAAGGGGTTGTTCAGTGTTTTGGCTCATGAGGATCCGCATGAGCATATTAGAAACTTCGTGGATGTATGTGGACCGTTCTCCTTCAAGAACATCTCCCATTAATCGGTCCAATTGATGTTGTTTCCATTATGTTTGTTGAGAGAGGCATGTAAGCGGTTGGCTAAAATGCCACGTGAATCAATCACTATGTGGGAAGAGTTAGTTACCGCATTTCAAGTGCACTTTTCCCCTCCTTCGAAGTTGATGACTCTTCGGGACAGCATTCAGAGCATCAAGCATCTAGAAGGTCAGCAAATGCAAGTTCAAGCTCAACAATGGTAATCAAATTCCCTCAGACAAAAAATGATTTCATATTCACACACAATGGTTCAACAATTTAAAGATCAGAAATCAAATGGAACAGTCACACTCACAAAGATGAACACAATGCTTGATTTAAACCATAGGTTTGCCCGTATTTTCCAATAAACACTTGTTTTAGCTCACTCAAGATCGAAAAGGTCTTTTCAAGGCTTGTAACGAGGTTGAGTACAAGGGTATAGTCATTTACACTCAGTGACTTCTATCCTCATGAAATGTGGTGTGATTAACACTTCCTTTCCATTCCTTCATCATTCTCATTTGTGCTCAAAATTCACCCTATTATTCATCTTCCATTGATTGTTTGGACACCCCATTTTCTTTGCATTTTCACAAATTTATTCCATAACTTTTTTATTCTTTTTTTTCTTTTTCGTTCTTTTCTATTTTTTTTATATGGAGGGGTTCCATTTTTCTCAAAACCATGGGTCAAAGGGGACTTCTTTGCACTTCTTGATTTGCCTTATCTTTTCACCACACCCCTAACTTAGGCTTTTGGACTAAGTTGGATATTCAAACAGACGACAAATCATGAGGCTTATGGGTAATGGTTCAAGAAAGGTCACAATTTCATCAAGTTTCTTACAAGAAAAAGTTAAGGCTCAAAAGGTGTTCAAGCGGGGTTCACACACTCACCAGGTAGGCCACAAAAAGAGGTAAAATGTCAAATTGTCTCACACTCTTCAAAGTTGCCTAAGATCATCTCAAGAGGTTGCCTTACTTAGTTAACCGGACCAACAGGGCAAATTCTAGGTGTTATCACACATGGTCCACGGTAAGCTCATCACACAAGGCATTGACACTAATATCAAACTAGACTCCACACTTTTGCTAGTGTGCAATGTTCATCCCAAGAGACTCAATTTGATACTTGGCTAGTTACACCGACATCCAAAAAGTTCACATATTTTCTAAGCAACTTAATTTGGCCTCATCATAGCCGCACATTCATTTCTGTTAGATTATCAGCACTATTCAAGTCATCGGTATAGATCATGACTGATACTCAAATTTGCAAGAGAACGACCACATTCAAACATAGACAAGAGGGATGGCACGAAGAGGCAAAGGTTCACTGATGAATTGCCACCACCCCACCAAAAGCATTCAATATTGTCCTCAATGTGGTTAGAGAATGGGCATTACCTCAAATAAGACAAAATAAGAGTAATAATGAAAAACTAACAAGAAATGATAACATTCTAGTGTGTAAACAAGTAGAACAAGGTAACAAGGAATCTTCACTAAGCGCCCAGTCGAACAACTAACAAGAAATGATAACATTCTAGTGTGTAAACAAGTCGCTGAATGCTTCGGCGCTGCGCCCAATTGTCTTCAGATTGCCCTTAGTTCATGTGGGCTGCACTCTCTGAGAAGGGCATATCAGCGAGGATGTATGAGGTTGTTGAACAGATCGGCGACTAGCATAATGGACTCAAACATCGCTGGACGATCCTTGAGGAACGTTGTCAACGTTGAAGAAAAAGGGTGAGGAAAGTCGGGTCGCCTAAGCTCATCAGCGATACGCCGAACAGTGAAGGTATCCCACTGAATGTTCCAGAATCTCAGCCCCATTTTTTAAGTCCATAAGGTAGACCAAGTTGTGCTCGCCGAACGTGTTCGGTGACTCACCAATAGCACTTTTGTCTCTCACATGATCCAGCTCCTACAAAATCAATACACATTATTTAAAAACACTAACACTTGGGTTGCCTCCCAAGAAGTGCCTTATTTAACATCGTAGCATCATGTGGAAGTGCTCTCAGGCATCTTCCAGGTACACCACCTATATCAAAGAAGTCTCTTTCCATTCTCCAAAGTATAATTTCAAGCGTACTCCATTCACCTTAAATACAGGTCCTTCTTGACCCTTAAATTCTATAGCACCATTTGTGAATACTTGTGTCACTCTAAATGGTCCTGACCATTTGGACTTGAGCTTTCCGGGAAAAAGTCTAAGTTAGGAATTGTATAATAACACCCAATCTCCATCTTTGAACTCTCTCTTAAGTATTTTAGCATCATGCCACTTTTTCATCTTTTCCTTGTAGAGAGATGAACTTTTGTAAGCTTTGAACCTAAATTCGTCCAACTAGTTTAACTGATGTACTCTCTTTTTTGAGGTTTTTGTCCAGTCCAAATTCATAGCTTTCAGTGCCCACATCTCTTTGTGTTCTAATTGGACTAGTAGATGGTAAGACTTCCCAAAAACTAGTTGGTACTAAGACATAACGATTGCAGTTTTGTATTTGGTGTGATATAACTATAGTGCATCATCAATCTTTCGAGACCATTCAGTCCTATTAGCATTTGTTGTCTTAGCTAAGATGCTTTTCATCTCCTGGTTTGACACTTCAACATGACCGTTTGTTTGGGGATGATATGGAGTTGCTACCTTGTGTTTCACCCCATCCTTACTCAATGCCACTAAGAACCATTTATTACAAAAGTGGGATCCACCATCACTAATGATAGCTCGAGGAGTGCCTAATGTAGCAAAGATATAGCGTTTCAGAAACTGAACCACACTTTTCCCTTCTTTATTTGGAAGTGCGACAACTTCCACCCATTAAAAAACTTAATCTACTGCCACCAAGATATACTTATTACCAAAGGAACTCACAAATGGGCCCATGAATTCTATTCCCGAAACATCAAATAGCTCAACTTCTAAAATGGGAGTAAGGGGTAACTCGTGTCTTTTAGACACTCCACCTTGCTTTTAACATTGAGTGCATTTCTTCAAAAATTTGTGTGCAGCATTGTAGAGGGATGGCCAGTAATAGCCACTTTGGAGAAGTTTAGCGGTTGTACACGCACCACTATGATGGACCCCAACCGATGAAGCATGACAAGCATGGAGAATCTCTATCGCTTCTTCTTCCGAAACACACCTTCTAATGATATGGTATGCACATTCTTGAAACAAGACTGGTTCATCCCAAAAGTACTTTTTAACGTCGAACATAAACCTTTTTTGTTGGTAGAAGTTCAGTTCATCCGGTATTAACCCGCACACTATGTAATTGGAGAAATCTGCATACCAAGGAGGTTGTTTGAGAGTTATTGCAAACACTTGTTCATCATCGGGGAAAGAATAATTTATGTCAACTTTAGGTTCGTCATTCTCCTTACGGTCTAATATTGATAAGTGGTCAGCCACCTGATTTTCACACCCTCTCCTATCTTTGACCTCAAAATCGAATTCTTCCAATAGTAGCACCCACATTATCAACCTTCTCTTGGCATCCTTCTTTGCCATTAGGTAACGGAGTGTAGCATGATCAGTATGAACAATCACTTGAGTACATAACAAGTATGCCTGGAACTTCTCCAATGCATAGACTACCGCAAGCAATTCTTGTTCAGTCACAATATAGTTACGTTGAGCACTGTTTAGATTCTCGAAAGCATAGTAAATTGGCTGGAATAGTTTGTTGCATTTTTGCCCTGGCACAACACCCAATGTCGGTCCACTTGCATCACACATTACCTCGAAAGATTTTGACCAATCAGAATTAATAATGACCAAGGTGGATACTAATTTCTCCTTCAAGCACCGGAAAGCCACCATACAAGCATCATCAAATTGGAATTTCACCTCTTTCTCTAAGAGTTTGCATAGAGGATGTGCAATCTTAGAGAAGTCCTTGATGAATCTCTGATAGAAATTGGCATGACCTAATACACTACGAACCACCCCCTTCACCGAAATTGGTATTGGTAATTTCTCAATCACTTCAATCTTTGCTTTATCAACCTCCATCCCCTTTTCCAACACTTTGTGACCAAGTACTATCTCTTCTTTAACCATGAAATGACATTTTTCCCAATTGAGAAACAAGTTTTTCTAAACACATCTTTGGAGAACTTGTCCTAAGTGTTCTAAACACACCTTAAAAGTATTACCCACGACCAAGAAGTCATCCATAAATACATCCATTAAATCCTCCACCATGTCAGCATAAATAGCTAACATGCAAAGTCGGAATGTTGTCGGAGCATTGCATAATCTGAATGGCATCCTTTTAAAGGAAAAAGTCCCATAGGGACATGTGAAGGTGGTTTTCCCTTGGTTTACCGGAGTAATGGATATTTGATTGTAACCGTAATACCCATCCAAAAAGAAATACCAACCTCTCTCTAAGAGTCGATCAAGCATTTGATCCATAAAGGGCATGGGAAAGTGATCCTTTTCAGTCCATGAGTTTAACTTTCGGTAATCCATGCATACCCTCCATCCGATCACCGACCTCATAGATACAAGCTCCCCCTTTTCATTCGGGACCACTATCATACCTCCTTTTTTGGGTATACATTGCACCTGGCTTACCCATTTGCTATCCGCAATTAGGTAGATCACACTTACGTCTAACCACTTTAGTATCTCTTTTTTCACTACTTGTTTCATTGGTGGGTTCAATCTCCAATGATGTTCAACACTCGGTTTACACTCACTATCAAGCTGAATTATGTTAGTACAAAGACCGAGAGATATGCCCACTATGCCAGCTATGGTCCAACCTATAGCTTTGATATGCTCTCATAACACCTCAAGAAGCAATTTCACTTGGCATTCAAGCAAGACAGCTGCAATGATCACTGGTAGAGTGTCATATTCCCACAAACAAGCATATTAGAGAGGGAGTGCAAGGGCTTTTAATTCTTGATTTGGCAGTTCTTCAGTTGAAGGCATTGCGGGAGGACTCTCTCTATTTTTCAAATCAATGTCCAACTTCAATGGAGTCTTTGAATACCCTCCCAAGCCTGAAGAAGCAGCTACTACCTCTTCATAGCCTTGAATTTCAAATTCATCATAGTTAGCAAGCACGGCTTCAACAGGTTCATTCATGCACATCAAATGGCTCACGCTAGCCACCGCCTCATCGATAACATCGATGGTGGAAACCACATGAATATCACTTGGGTGTTTCATTGACTTACAAACATTGAAGGCTACTTCATCTTCATTCACCCGAAACTTCAATTCTCCGCTTTCAACATCCACAATTGCCCTTTCGGTTGCTAAGAATGGTCTTCCCAACATAGTGGGATTTTCAGCATCTACTTCACAATCGAGGATGACAAAATCTACCAAAAAAATAAATCGATCAACCATCACCAAGATATCATAAAGGATCCCCACGGGATGTTTGATTGAACAGTCTCCCATTAAGAGTCTTATTGTGGTTGCTTTTGGTTCACACAACCCAACTTGTTTGTATATCACATAAAGTCTTAAGTTGATGCTTGCTCCCAAATCGCATAAAGCTTTAGAGAATTTGAGCATGCCGATGGTGCAAGGAATGTTGAATGCCCAGGGATCTTCTCTTTTTTTTATCAGTTCCATAGTCATAATTAGCCTACAACTACAGGAAACTTCAATTGTCTAAAAATCCAAGCTCCTCTTCTTTGTGACTAACTCTTTCATGAACTTGGTATATCCCGGCATTTCCAACAATGCCTCAACAAGGGGGACATTAATTGATAAGCTGTTAAAAACCGACAAGAACTTTTTGAACTTCTCATCTTCATTCTTCTTTTTTAGGCGTTGGGAAAATGGGGGAGGTAGTTTGGGTAAGGGTTGCATGACTTTTGGAATTGGAACGTGTTGTTCCACTTCTCTTTGTGGCTCTTTGGCA
This sequence comes from Solanum microdontum, assembly GCA_036250385.1. NCBI lineage: Eukaryota > Viridiplantae > Streptophyta > Magnoliopsida > Solanales > Solanaceae > Solanum > Solanum microdontum. The sequence continues at coordinate 54,640 of JAJONQ010023570.1, forward strand.
ATGCTTTGATCGATAAGTAGCTCTTGTTCCTCCATGTCTTTATCTTCTTCATTCTTTTGTGCCTTTTCATTTCCCATCACATTATTTGTTGCTACCTTTTCGCTACAAGTAACCACAATCAGCCCTGTATCGTCATCTTTGGTTTCAATTGTGCTGATAATAAAATCAACGGTCCTTCAAGTATCTTGATGGCATCAACATGAGAGTTCACTTTATTGTTCAATCATGAAAAGACATCTTTCATCCCCTTCAAAATATCATTGGAACCTTCAACTTTATCAGGTTTGCGTGACAACAAGTCATTCACCCGAGGACTACTAGTACTCCTTTTTGATTTTGGGATCTCACTCGAGTAGGTATGGTTCCCATCATGATCATCTTCCCTTCTCCAATAATTACTTTTCTCAGCCCAATATTGATAGTATCTCTTTTGTTGTAGTTCCAACCTTGATTTCTGCCTTGCTGTAAATAGCATGGGTGGAAACCCTTCTGGTATCTCTTGGAGTTCCCACCTTGATTCTCCCCCGACCTTGAATAACCAAAAGAAGGACCTACTCAACTCTAAACACTCCACATGTCCCCTTCATGTCCTCATGTAGGAATTCCATTTGGGTCAACATCTTCTTGATGTTTTCATCCATCTCTCTCTCTTTATCAAGTTGTTCTAGCGTTAATCTAAAACACAATGGACAGACTTCATCCTTTTGGGTGTACCACGCTTGCTGTATTCTAGTCATGTCATTAAGAAGAAACGAAGCCACATCAAATGATTGTAACATTATTCCTCCTTGTACCAATTGGTCAGCCACTCCTTTATTAACCAATTAAGACTCCGGTAAAAATATTGTAGTAACAAATCGTTTGGTAGTCCATGAGTTGGGCATTTAAGTAAAAGTTTCTTAAACCTCACCCACGTTTCATGGATGGGTTCCCCCTCCCGTCGCTTGAAACCTTAATTATCGTCTCTAAGTTTCATCATCCTTGATGGAGGAAAGAACCTTGTGTTAAATGCTATAATCAACTCCTCCCATGATATGATGGAATTGTTTGGTAACTTGGCTAACCACTTCCTAGGTTATCCCGTTAAGGATAGTGGGAATAACCGCAGCCGAATTAACTGTTGTGACACATATTTGAATGAAAATGGGCTGCAAACCTCTGTAACATTTCTTACATGATTATGTATGTCTTCCTATTCTAGCCCTCCATATAGTCCCCTCATTTGGAGTAGTTGAAGAGTTGTGCTAGTGACTTCAAACATCTCATTCTCATCAGCTTGTGGGATGCAAATTGCACCCACTCTACCCGATTGAGCTAGGTTGTAAACACTATTGATATCGTTGATACCAACCTGATGACCTGCTTGACTATCATTCATCTCTTCCTCACTCATATTCACTTCTATGTAGTCCAACCAGCACTTACACAAAGAAGCCAAAGCTAATTCAACTATAGCCAACTAATTTGAGAGTGTCAAATCTTCAATGAGAGAACTCCAAGTAATGCGACTCCCCGACATCAGTGCCATTTTGATTAACGTATCAGGACACTTCATCCAATACTAAGTGTCAATGATCGTTAGTAAGTATTATGACCCAACTAAGTGAGTTGAGGTTGAATCCCACAGGGAGTAGTTTTTCCTTCAAATTCGAAGATGAAGATATGACAACAATCTCTTCAATAGATGAAGTAGTACACCTTTTTGGTTTTAGTTTCAAATATCTGGTTCCTATTATCACACCAATGTCACACTTCAATACGAAACAATTAAATAGTAAAATAAAACTTGGGGTAATGACCCCATTCCTGAAATTTAACATAGTGGGTGAATATCGTTGCTCACAATAGGATAATTTGTCATGGGTAGGTCGGACCATATGTAAAGTAGCTTTCTCTCAAAGAATTACCTTTTCTATGTTGGATTCTCTCGAAATTTGACACTAACCGTAAGATGCCCAGCCCTTTGTCCTCATCAAATCCATTGTCACGACTCGAGGTTACCTCCTAGAAGTAACACGGCGTAATTGACCTCGAAGGGGTCGCATACAATTCTTTAGCATAATCACAACATAAACGTAGAGAATAATGCAGAATATTTAAAACTTTTACAATAGAAGTCAACTTCTGCTTCATAGACCAAAATAAGAATCTATACTTGTCTCAATAACCATCTAGTACATAAAGAGTACAAATAGGGTCAAAAAGCCTTTACATCAATAAAGTCTAAAAAGTCGTTAGTACATAAAGTTAGAAAATGGAAACATCTTGTCCTCAAACTTGAGGACTCACCATGCCTAGGGAAAAGTCAACCCAAGCTTCACTTGAAAAAAGTAATACATCTTAACAGCCGGAACCTAGACTCATAGAATGTAGAAAATATGGGTTAGCACAAATAATGTACTAAGTATGGAAGCCATGCACAAAATCCTTATAACATGCATAAAAAGGGACATTTAGTTGAAATCATGCCTTTATCAAGTTTGAAAGCCATAATGAGCATTTAAGAAGCAACTGAAGCCAAACTAACACATATAAGGAACCCAAAGGCATGCTAGTGCAATGCAAAGGTAAGATCCCATAACCCTACCAAATGTTGAGTTATCACATTTAGGCAATCCCCAACATACATATCTTACTTTACCTTATTCAGGTCCATCATACATATGTAGGGAGTCATTCATGTTCATAACTTATAACAAGTGAAATGAACCTTAACATTCATACATACCATTCATACATAATTCATAAGTCTTCATAACATAAGTGAACCTCACCATAACCCCGCTTAAGGTCTACTTGTGTAATGCATAAGTGAAGTCCCATACCTCCACTCATACTAAGTAGTGCCCCTTAAGGAGTCATAGTTAAAGTCCATGTTCTTACCATCATTCATATTCGTATCATATAGGAAAAATAGAATTAACCGACATAGACCATGTGAGCTACATGGAATTCGGTGTTCTACCCCCACACCGAAAAGAGGGTGTCTTACTTGCGTAAGGTAGAAATATCATAATAGCTTTTAGGTGGATCCACTAGCTAAAGAGCTATGTAGGCACATAGTTATGGCATAAGGAGATTGCTACTAGAAACCCAGACTACTAGCGTAAAAGGTTTCCATCTCATGTGATAACCTACATTGGGAAGCCGGACTTGCTAAACGTAAAAGCTTCCTATCTCATTGTTCATATCCGCTCGATGCTAAGCATAATTTCCTTTATAGGTCATATTAAGCCTTCACTTAGGTTTATGTTTAAAAGAGAGTGAACTAGGCACTCAAACCAACATACATCATAATAGCTCATAGATTCATTAGGTGACAATTCCCTTTCAACCTTAGAATCATCCACTTGTGAGTAAACCTTTCACATTATATTCGTAGTGTGTTCATGAGGATTGCATTTCAATCAACACAACAAGCATATCATAAATATACATACATACTTCAATGCATAATCAAGTGTAAAGGGTATAGGTAAAAAGGATCTTGCATCAACACCACAATTACACAATAACCATAGGATCACCACTATGTAAGTGAATCATGAGTTCATATGTAATCTTCATCAACATAGACAAATCCTAGTAATTTATCCCCTTTCAAGTGTCATGAATCATGTCTCACAATTAAACCTAAATATACTACAATACGCATGAATAAAACAAGATTCAATAACTAGATTAACATAGATACAACTCATAGTAATCATCTTGCATCAATACACCCATCACAATTCATGAAATTGGGGTCATGGGGTAGTTCATGGGTTCATGGGTCATTTTGCAATATAAATCACCATTAAAACTCAAATAATCCATAATATAAGGTAAATAACATAATGAAATCATTTTTAGGAAGAACCCATGGCTAGAATGAAAACCCTCATTTTTTAACAATCTACCAATTTCGAAATTAAGAATTGAAGGGCTTTATGGAAGGAAACGTTCCATAAATCAATAGTCCCATACGTTAATTGATGTTTTACTCACGAAATTGGAGTGTAAAGGTTGAAACTTGAACCCTAATCTTGACCTTCTTCTTTGTTCTTCAATGAAGTCTAGAGAGAATATTTTGGGAGGGAAGTTGGTTGAGTTTTGAGTTTGTGAGTTGTGTGGTGTTAAAAGAGTTTAGTAATAGTTGAAAGTACTTAAATATATCTACCATAACTAATAATAACCGTACCGACCCTTAATTAATTTAATTAATAATTTACCAAACCACCCCCACTTAGGCCGAACCTAGGCAGCAACATAAGGGTGATCCACGGAGCGTGGATGGGTCCATGGACCATCCAGGATGGCCATGGTTTGGTTCAGATAGGATAAATGAGGGACCAACTTGGGGAGACTAAGGCTTGACCCACGCCTCCCATCCACGGACCGTGGGTCCACCCACGACTAATGCCCAATCATGGTCACAAACTGTTTTTGACAGCTTTTGGACCTTCCCATAGGTAAGGGCGATGCCTTGACGTTTAAGCACTACAACCCTAGTACTATGTTATGAAAGTTATTTTAGGATTCTAACCTTAAGTTTTAACTCCATTAGGCTACTAGACTACATGTAAGGCTCTAGCTTAGGTCATTAGATTTCCAGGGTGATATATCCACTCTCTCGAGCTGGATACAAAAGATAGATATCATGTTTCACTCTCTCAAGGTGAAATCATGGTAACCAACTACTAAGGATGCTAAGATTTCTACTTTGGCTATGCACCTCTCTCTCGAGTAAGCGCACAACACTAAACTTGTTACACTAAATATGCAATTCGACTTCAAAACGCAGCAGCAACTCAAACCCACTTCAAATTAACACCATTATTTGTAATTCAATGACACCCACTTAGTAAAACTCAACAATTGGCTTCATAATCAAAACCCCAAGAAGAGGGTTTTAGCCACTCATAGAAAAATTAAGAAAATCAACATTTACCAAGTTTTCAACAGTTGGGTAATTGAAATTCAAAAGTTAGAAATTACCAAAATCTTCTCTAATACAAAATCTCAACCAAGAATATTGCTAAAAACCCTTGAAAACCACAATGGTAAAGTTTTTGCTCTCAATTTTCTATCTCTCACCTTTCTGATTACTTTCTCTCTCTAGCAAAAATCAATTTAAACAAGTCTGATATGTAGTTTTTTAAGACCCCTCGTTGAGGTAAGTCGAGCTTCGTCAACAGTTTGGTGACTCACCAATTGTTCTTTATCTCGCCTTTATTTTTCACTTCTTCTTGGTCCGGCTACTATAACTTTAAGCGATCTAGATCGGAATCGCCGAATAATTACGCGTGTCACTGATGAGTCCACAAATTGGACTCATTCAGTGTTTTATTCTAATACAAAATGTGTCCCAAATGCTTATTTTGTCTCAATGTCTGATAAAAACCCTTAAATTTTAGGTATTTTGAGTTAAATAGAGCATGGACACTACGTTGCAAAAAGGAATGAAAAGAGCTGAAAAGAACAAAGAAATGAAGGGCTGCGGATCGCCGAGTCCACTTGTCGAGTTGCCGAAGGGTCTTACTTCGTCTTTTATTCCAGTGTGCTGAACCTTGAAGAAAAGGATCAAGTCAGCTAACAAAATGAGCAGTCGATTCATCACCGAGCAGTTCCGTGAAGCAGTACCATGCCGCCCAATAACCCATAGCACGATGATGCTGAAGGCTGGTACAAGATGGTGATGAATTACACCAAAAGTCAAATAACCGAGTTGATCGGCGATTCCCACTAAGAAAGCCAAACGATCCGCTGCTGCACAAAATCTGTGAGAACTATAAATAATAGTTAGAGTTTTAGTTTTAGGTGTAACATTTTTATTTTATATTTTTGCACTTAGAATAGTACTTTGGATATATTTTTCGCTCTAAGTTTGAAATTGTTTTGAAAACTTGAAGAAGAAGAGGGTTTCATCTTAAAGGATTTGTACTTGGGTCTCTTGGATTCGTCATTCTTGGCTTGTAATAGGACTTAAATCTTCATATCCATTTGAATGCAACCTCATTTAGGTATAAATTTCTATCTCTTGATGTGTGGCTAAAAACCCCAATTCTTGGGGTGTAATTTAGAGAATATGGGTTAAGATAATTGTTGGGTCTTGCTTGATGATAGTTTATTTGTAGTTTAAATGTTATTCGGTAAGTGGTTGTTGATGAATTTAATGAATTTGTAGTTGCAAATAAAAGTTTATTTATGTGTTTTCGACTTGCTCGCGAGAGAGATCGTAAAACTGAAACCACTAAATTGATGGCCAATGTGACTGGGTCGACATGAGGTTCAGCTAGAGAGAGACATAGCAACAAACTCGTGGAGAGAGTGAGTGGGTTAAGTCGTAGGCTGGTCTTCATGCAGCATGTGGGTGTCCGAGAGGAACACATTTGAAACAAGGTAAATTGATCAAGAGAGAGCTTATCCCCTTTAAAGTCTAGCGTAGTCACAATCACTCTATGAATCTTCTATTTAACGAATGCACTGAATACTTTAGATTAACCCATATTCCTGTCAAATCCCAAGGATTCACTCTCTCTATTTCGAAACCCTTGTTATTTTGCTGTTTTTAGTTACTCGTGACAAAAAAACCCCATTGTTAATTGACACTCTTGTGTCCCCCTTTTAATTTACAATGTTTTTACTCGTTAATATTTTTAGCTATGACTAGTTAGAACAAAATTTTATTTTTCTATAAATTCTCAAAACCACTCTCTTGGGACAATCCCAACCGTTGGTTGGGTTATTATACTACTGCACGATCGTAGACACTTGCACTAGAAGTTGTGTCCGTGATTACGCAAACATCAAAATGACGCCGATGCCGGGCAATGGTGTTATTTGGGAATTCTTAGTTAAGTAGAATTTTTGGCTCTTCTTAGTTTTAGCTTTACTAATATAAATTGTAGTTTTGTTTTGCTTGTTTGAATATCAAAGCAGGGAAATAAGAATGGATGATCATTTTGGAAATGTGTCTAAAGAGTTTCAAGCGGTGATGCAACCATGTGTATCTCATGGATGACGGACAAAGCGCTACTGGAGTGTTTTTATAGGGGTCTTGGACCCGAGAATAGAAGTGTAGCTGATCAACTTTGCGAGGTGGCATGCTATACCAGCCATATGAAGTTGTAGCAAAACTCCTTTATGGCGTGGTAGAAGCCAGCAAAGAAGACAAAAAGAAGCAGGAGTGGGAAGCACTAGTTAACCAGTTGGATGCTCTATCCATCTGAGTCACGGAATTGGAAATACAAGCCATGGGATAAGAAAAGAATTTCTCCCTCCGAGAGTGTAGTCATGGGAAGAAGTAGGGAGGTGCGGAAGATGACGAAGCTCTTTCACTCATTCTGAAAAAAATTGAGGCACATGAGAAGATGTTGATTGAGACGAACGAAAACATGGAAATGCTAAATGAATAATTAACCTCTCACTACATGACTATTCAGCTGAAAGATGCTCAAATCGGTAATTTGATATCAGGTAATTACCCACCATTCACCGAGGACGCATCTAATTACAACATGAGCGACACCGAGGATGAAAAATAATCATTGACTTGCATCATGCCACGACGTTAACTAAGGCGTTGTTTGGGAGGCAACCCAAAACCCCTTAATATTTTATATTTGTAGATTGGTAAAATAATAGCGTGTCATTTATACAAGTTGAAGTGTGAGAAGGTGTTAGAAAAGGTGTTGGGTGGCGAACAACAAGTCCAGTCGACGAGTCGCCAAAGAGGCCAGCGCACCAAATGAATTTTGTCGTTTAACACAAGATAACTTCAAATTGGAATCTATAAAATTCGGCGAGCCCTAAAAAGTATTGGCGAATCGCCAACCACGATGTTCACCGCCGTTGGAATGTCCAAATTTGTTTGGAAAGTTCTGTAAAACTTGGCAAAGTAAACAATTGTTCGGCAAAACACTAACTAACTCAGCAATCAAGACTACTGCTGCCGAATGAGCATGAACTGGACATTTTCCAAGCAAAAAGGGTTAAAATTCTAAAACCTGTTCACTTTTACACACTTTCATTCCTCCAACTGCATCTTTGTACACTAATTCCCATATATTCCTACATTACCTAAGTGTTCTAGTTATTAATTGGTGCTCGGAATATGGATTGCAATTTAAATTGGCCAGCGCACAAGGGTGGCTGGGAAGCGTTCTAGAACGTGGTTTGATACTAGAGGCTGACTGCCTAGCAAAGTTGTTGATAGTTTGAGGAACCACTCAGCAGTCCGTTTAACATCCCCACCTCAAACACGCCACTCCGACAGTTGTAGAAGATGCTTAATCAGGATTATTCTCTAGCCCTTTCTCTGTCTTTCTCTAATATGACCCTTGACCTACTGTTTTATGCATTTAAGGACCTATAGTTTTTGTATTATGATGGGACGAAGCCTACCTTTTGTGCGACTACTATTATTATCTGTGTTTTGTGTTTATATTTGGGTTGTTCTGTTTTAAATTGTGTTGATACTACTTTTAAGTGGATGTTTGAGCTTGTGGCTCCTTTTGTTTAATTTGCAAAATGATTTTGACCCTTCCAAAATTTATTGAATTTTTCACACATTTTTGCCACCCCTCGTATGTTGAAAGTGGTTGTTCTTTTCCAAAATCGGAGTCTCGGTTTTGATTAATACGGATGACTTAAATAGTGTTTACAATCTAACCAACATGAATGCACGGCTATGATGAGGCCAAAGGAAGTTGCATAGACAATATGTGAACTCTTTGCATCTCGTTATTACTAGCCTTGTATCAAATTGATTCTCTTGTGATGATCATTGCACACTAGTGAATGTGTGGAATCTTGTTTAATATATAGTGTCAATGCCTAGTGTGATGAGCTTACCTATGAACTATGCATGATAGATCCTAGAATTTGGCCCTTTGGTCCGGTCAACTGAATGATGTTAGCTCTTGATATGATTTTAGGCAACTTCAAAGAGTGTGAACCAATTTGACATATACCGCTTTTGTAGCCTACCCTGTGAGTGTTTGAACCTCTCTTGAACACCCCTTGAACCTTACCCTTCTTTGGAAAAACTCGATGAAAACTAGACCTTTCATAATCCATCACCCATAATCCTCAGGAATTTGTGGTTAGTTTGAATAGACAACTTAGGCCTAAAGCCTAAGTTGGGGGTGTGGTGAAAAGAGAAGGCAAATCATGAAGTGCAAGAAAGTCCCTCCTACCCATGGTTTTGAGAAAAATGGAACCCCTCCATATAAAAAAAGAGAGATAGAAAAGAAGAAGAAAAAGAATGAAAAAGAAAAGTTGTGGAATAAATTTGAAAAATGAAAGGGGGTTTCCATACAATTCATGGAAGGTAAATAAAAGGATGACATATAAGCACTGATGAAAATGACGAAGGAGAAAGGAAAGGAAGTGTTGCGAGCACCACACCTCATGAGGTTGAAAGTCACAAAGCCGAAATGACCATACCTTTGCACTCAACCCCATTGCAAGCCTTGAAAAGACTTTTTTGATCTTGAGTGAGCTAAAGCAAATGTTGATTGGAAAATACGGGCAAACCTATGGGTAAAATTATGCATTATGTTTTTCTTTGTGAGTGTGAGCGTTGCATTTGACTCCAAAGCTTTAAACAGTGAAAATATTGTGTGAATATAGAATCATTCTTTGTGTGAGGGCATTTGAACAATATAGCTAAGCTTGAACTTGCATTTGAAGCAGGTATTGTGAACATGAGATTCGCTGATATTGGTCAGTTGCAACTTGAATCTTTGAGTGCACATTTAATCATTGCAAAAGTAAATTGAGTCTTGTTGTGTGTATTCATGATTGAGTCTTGTGTAGCATTGTTGGAGACACATTTTTGAATGGCTGAACTTGAGTTTGCTTAAGGACAAGCAAAAGTTTAAGCTGGGATTGTTGATGAGTGTACAAATTGGACTCATTCAGGGCTTTATTTTAATAGAAATTGTGTCTTCAAATGCTTATTTTGTCTCAATATTTGATGAAAACCCTTAAGTTTCAGGTATTTGGAGTTAAATAGAGCATGGACACTACATTGCAAAAAGGAACGAAAAGGGCTGAAAAGAACAAAGAAATGAATGTCGGAGGATCGCCGAGTCCACTTGGTGAGTCGTCGAAGGGTCTTACTTCACTTTTTGTTCCAGTCTGCTGAACCCTGAAGAAAAGAATCAAGTCAGCAAAAAAAGGGAGCAGTCGGCGCATTGCTGAGTAGTTCCGCGAAGCAATACCATGCCGCCCTATTACCCAGGGCACGACGATGCTGAAGGCTGGTACAAGATGGTGATGAATAACACAAAAAGGCGAATCACCGAGTTAATCGGCGATTCCGACTAATGACGCCGAATGATCCACTGCAGCAGAAATCTGTGATAACTATAAATACTATTTAGATATTTACTTTTAGGTGGAACATTTTTATTATAATTTCTGCCCTTACAATAGTACTTTGGATAATTTTTAGCTCTAAGTTAGATAGGGTTTAGAAGACTAGAAGAAGAAGAGGGTTACATCTCCAAGGATTTGGACTTGGGTCTCTTTGATTCTTCATTATTGGCTTGTAACAAGACTTAAATCTTCATACCCATTTGAATGCAACCACATTTAGGTATAAATTTCTATCTCTTGATGTGTGGCTAAAATCCCCAATTCTTGGGGTGTGATTTAGCGAATATGGGTTGAGATAATAGTTGGGGTTTTCTTGTTCATAGTCTATTCGTAGTTAAAATGTGAATTCGTTTAGTGGTTGTGGATGAATTTAATGAATTTGTAGTTGCGAATACAAGTTTATTTATGTGTTTTCGGCTTGCTCGAAAGAGAGGTCATAAAACTAAAACCACTATATTGATGACCAGTATGAGTGGGTCAACATGAGGTCCAGCTCGATAGAGTGAACCCTAGTCCCATATCCATAAACTCAGCTCGGTAGAATGAGTGGATTAAGGCTTAGGTTGGTCTTCATGCGGCAAGTGCCTGTCCGAGAGGAACACATTTGAACGGGGTAAGTTGCTCGAGAGAGAGCTTATCCCATTTAAAGTCTAGCCTAGTCACAATTACTCTATGAATCATCTATTGAAAGCAAGTACCCAATACTCTAGATTAACCCGTATTCGAGTCACATCCCAAGGATTTCGCTCTCACTATTTAGAAACCTTTGTTATTTTCCTATTTTTATTTACTCATGTCAAAAAACCCCCATTGTTAATTGACACTCTTATGTACCCCTTTGAATTTACAATGTTTTACTCGTTAATATTTTTAGCTACGACTAGTTAGACCAAAATTTTATTCTTCTATTGTTTCTCAAAACCACTCTCTTGGGACAATCCGAACCCTTGGTTGGATTATTATACTATTGCACGCTAGTAGACACTTGCACTGGAAGTTGTGTCCTTGATTACGCAAACATCAGTCACCTTTTTACCGTCTCTGTCGCCCATGAATATTTGTTTGAATCTTCTTTAGCACTTTTGGTGATCTGGTCGTCCTTCGCTGAAGGGATCGGCAACATGCCGAATGGTACTGCTGCTAGCCGATGTTACCCCCCAATTTAGCTCTAGAAATTCTGTAACTTTAGGCGGTATTGTGGTAATTTGGCTATTCGCCAATTGACATCGGTGATCACCAGGTCTTCATTTCATTATTCTTTTAGCTTGCTTTTTTCCTTTTTGCACATTAGGGTCCGTGCTTTGTTCATAAAACCAAACACCTAAAAGTTTGGGATTTTACATTAGTTATTGGCACAAAGCATGTATTTGAGGACACTAAATCTATACAAATAAAGCCTTAAATGAGTCCAAATCGATTACTCATCAACTTGCCACCCCGAAAAAGAGTATAGGGTATCAAAATCAATGAAGGGGGATCAAATCCTTCAAAAAGAGGAAGGCAAGAGCTTTCACCGGGCGACAAACGCAAGGGCAAGAGGCCCATATCTGACAGGGTGACTACTGGTTCCCAGGCTACTTTATCTGAGCTGGAGGATGACCAACCCCTACAGTCATGGCGGGCTGCTATTCTAGCTAGATCTCACCCTAACTTAGCTAGAGACCCTCCAGCTCCTACTCCAGCAGACTCAATGCCAACTCCGGCACCTCATGTGGCTCGTGTGCCACCAGTCGTCCCTCTTCCTAGGCTTCTCAACAAGTTGAAATGGGATGGATTGCAAACGGTTCTGGAGGAAGAGTTATAATCTATAGAGGGCCTTGAGGGAAAATACTCTGATGTGAGGGACACCGTCAACTTCCACAGATTCGAGCAGTTCATGAAGCCCTGAGGCGCCAATATTCCTTCGTGGGTCCGGGAGTTCTATACAGCGTATGGTGACCTGGTTCCAAAGAGAAATAAGAAGGCCAGTGAGTTCAGACCGGTTATGTCGGTTATGGTCTGGGGCAAGTAAGTGGGATGTAATTCCGAGTACATAAACATCGTACTTGATAGGGGGTATGGCTTTGACTACCCCAACTTGACTACCGTTACAACTTCATTGGATGAGCTTAAGGGCTGGCTTGCGCCCCTCATTTCAGATACCACACTAAGGTGGATACAGGCATGAGTCCCGATTGAGAAGAGGGACTTGAGTGTAGCTGTTCGTTATTGGTTTGGATTCATCAGCAGCTCTATTATGCCTTCCCAGAACGACTCTATTCTCTTTCTTCCTAAATTGCCCTACCTTGGGTCACTTATTTCTAGGAAGAGCATCGATATGGGGCTTATTATTGAGCAAGAAGTGGCCATGAGGGCCAAAAATAGTCAGACCTTCTTGCCATTCTCGGTCTTGATGATGGAGCTGTGCTAGCATGCTGGAGTACCCCGGGATAATGCGAGAGATTTTGAGGTTACCCCTTCCTCCTCCACTGAAATCCAGCGTATTGAGGCCAAGTACACTCGAGAGGGGCCTGACTGGAGGAGGGCAGCTCCGGTGGACATATCCCCTGAGGTAGACATTGATTCGATACCTATAGAGGCATCTTTGCCTTCTCCGACCTCCGGGACTTCAGGTACTTCTACCCCTTCTTCTTCTTCACAGGCCCCAGATTCATCTACATCTGCCCAACTCACCAGTATCACTCATGCTATGCTCTTGAAGATGGGGTATCTGTCCCATTCAGCTGATGTGAGGGTGACCAAACTTGAGAGATCCATCCCATGGAAGTGTGACAGTGATATCATTGTTGCACTTACCCCCTCCAAACTTTTATTTACATTGTCACCACGAGAGTTGAGGCTTGTGAGAGCAGGTAGGGGGAGACCTCTGAGTTGTCGACTTTGGAAGCTGAAGTAGAAAATTTGTTGAAGGACGTAGACTATCTAAAGCCTACTGACTTCACTTTATTACTGGAGGTTGTAGATGATTTGGACGCTCCTGAGATTTCAGAGATTCCTCCCCAGCTACCACCGAAGACGTGCATAGGGATAAGGAAGCAATTAATGTGTCAGAGGCAGACACCGACGAGGAGATGATAGAGATCAGGGAGGAGAGCATATATAGAGACTTTTTAGATCTTGAGGAGACAATTGTGCAATCAGTTTTCCAGACATCACTGACAGAGACATCCATGGTGGGTCCAGTGAAGCTGCTATTCCTTCTGAGGTGCCTCCGGGCACTGTTGCCCAAATCCAGATTGATACACCAGGCACTGATGCCCCAACAGATGAAGTGACAGAGTAGACATGATCCCTTCTTTACCTCTCTCTCTGTCTTACTTTTATTTAACTCTTGAATATTATTTTAATTGCATTTGAGGACAAATGATTTATTTGTGGTGGGGTGATGCACACATTTTGTGACCATTATTTACTATGGTTTTATTTATATATTTGAGTTTTGAGCTATAATTGTGTTGTACACTGCGTTTGTGAATGATTGAGCTTGTGGCACCTTGTTTTTAATGAAAAATAATTTTTCTACCTTTCCAAAATAAATTGTGCGACCTCTTGTTTGTGTTGAGTGTGGCTATTCTCTTGCAAATTTGAGTATCGGTCTTGATTAATACCTATGACTTGAATAGTGCTCATAATCCATCAAAAAATGAATGCGCGACTACGATGAGCCCAATGAAGTTGCATAGACAATATGTGAACTTTTTGCATCTCATTGTAACTAGCCAAGTATCAAATTGAGTTTCTTGTGATGAACATTGCAAACCAGCGAAAGTGTGGAGTCTTGTTTGACATTGGTGTTAATGCCTTGTGTGATGACACCTAGAATTTTCCCTTTTGATCTGGTTGATAAGTGATGCAATGTCTTGATATGATCTTAGGCAACCTTGAAGAGAGTGAAACAATTTGACATCGTACCTCTTTTGTGGCCTACCTTGTGAGTGTGTGAACTTTGTTTGAACACCCTTTGAGTCTGAACCTTTTCTTGGAAGAAACTTGATGAAATTGTGACATTTCTTGAACCTTTACCCATAATCCTCATGATTTGTGTTTTATGTGAATAACCAACTTAGTCCAAAAACCTAAGTTAGGGGTATGGTGAAATAAGAAAGTAATCAAGAAGTGCAAGAAAGTTCCATTTGACCCATGATTTGAGAAAAATGGAACCCCTCCATTTAAAAAAAAGAATGAAAAAGAAGAAAAGAATGAAAAAGTTGTGGAATAAAGTTGTGAATATGCAAGAAGAAATGGGGTTTCCAAAAGTCTATGGAAAGTGAATTACGGGGTGACTTGTGAGCATGAATGAAAATGATGAAGAAAAGGAAAGAAGGTTTTGTTCACACCACATTGCACAGCCCCGTTACAAGCCTTGAGTGAGCTGAAACATGTGTCGATTGGCAAATAAGGGCAAAACTATGGGTGAAATCATGCATTGTGAGTGTGAGCGTTGTATTTGATTCTCGAGCTTTAAATTGTGAACCATTGTGTGTGAATATGGAATTATTCTTTGTGTGAGGGCATTTGAGTACCGTTGTTGAGCTTGAACTTGCATTTGAAGCAAGTATTGTGAACTTGAGAATTTTCGATAGTGGTGAGTCACAACTTCAATCTTTGAGTGCACAATTGATCTTTGAAAGAGTAAGTTGAGTCTTTTTCTATGCCTTCTTGATTGAGTCTTGTGCAACACTATTTGTGACATTCGTTTATAACTGCTGAACTTGAGTTTTACTGAGGACAAGAAATAGTTAAAGTTGGGGATGTTGATGAGTCCACGATTTGAACTCATTTAGGGCTTTATTTTAATAGATTTAGTATCCTCTAATGCATATTTTGTGCCAATAACACATGTAAATCCTTGATTTTCAGGTATTTGGATTGAGGAATAAATCATGGACACTAATGAGCAAAAAGGAACAACGCAGCTGAAAGAACGAAGAAAAGAAGGCATGAGGATTGCCTAAACCATTGGGCGAGTCGCGAAATATGCTCTCACCTAATGTTCCAGTATGCCAAGCCCTAAAGGAGAAAATCAAATCGTCGATAGAAAGGAGAAGTCGGTGAGTTACCTAATGGATCCATGATGTTGTACTATATCACCCAAAGTTATAGAACTTGAAGATGCTGAAGGCCAAAGTAGAAAGGCGATGGAATTGACCAAATGGCAGATCGCCAAGTGGATTGGTGATCCCAAATTATTGTGCCAAATGGTCCTTTGCAGCACATTTTTGGCAACTATAAATACATTTTTAAATTCTTAGTTTAGTATGTATCATTCAATATCAGAGTTTTTAGAATAGAATTGTTGGTTTTGAACTAAGAGTATTAAGACAATATTTCCTTAGCTTTGAAGATTTGAAGATTTCCATTTCTGAGAAATTGGAAGTGGGTGTTGAAGATGCTTTATCTTAGACCTTTGTAAAGACGAAATTAATCTTACCCAATTGATGGAAACAGAATATGGGAACATTCTTTTATCTTTTTTATGATGTCTAGCTAAAACCCCAATTCTTGGGTATGATTATGTAATTATGGGTTCATTTAGTTGTTGGTTATTATTAATTGATAGTTTAAATGTTGTTTAAAAGTGTTTTCATTCACTAATTGTGGCTTAATCTAAAGGGTTGTAGTTGCGAATGCAACTCTACCTTTATGTTTTTGTCTTGCTCGAGAGAGATGTTTTAAAATCAAGATTACTGATTTAGATGGTCTGTGGGTATTGGGTTGTCATGGGTTCAGCTTGAGAAAGTGAATCCTAAACCCTTTTCCACACATTCAGCTCGAGAGAGTGAATGGACTAAAGCGAAATCTGTTGTTCATTGCTGCTTATTGGTGTTCGAGAGAAACCAATATGATTCAGGGTAAATTGTTCGAGAGAAATTTTATCCCCACTAAAGTATATCTTATTCACTAATTTAAAACTATTTACTATTAATTTTAATTACCCATTTGTCTACCTTAGCCCATAATCCGATCACATCCCAAGAACCGGTCTCTATATTTGTTATTTTCGTTTTATTTGCTGTTATATGTGATAGTTGTAACCAAACCCCCTGTTAGTTGACACTTGTGTCACCCCTAACTTGAACCATGCTTTTATTGGTAAATGTTTTCACCTATGATTGACTTGAACATATTCGCACTTCGCTATTGATTCTCAAATACATACCACTCCCTATGGGATTCGACCCCGACTCACTTAGTTGGGTTATATTACTGATTAACGATCGTTGGCATTTAGTATTGAATGAAGTGTCCTGATACGTGAAATCAACTTTCACGCCCAAAAATAGAGTGGTTACATGCTGGATATTTCGGCGAGTTTCATGCACCTTGGCGGCTCACTGATTCATTTGGCGATCGCATAAATTCTTCGCCAAATGGCCACCTAGTGAAGATTTCATTTCATCGTACTCTGTTTGTTGGAGTGCGACTACTTTATCTTTAGTTTTATCATTTTTTTGTTTATCTTATGTAGTGTTTGTTCTCTGCTAACATTGAGGACAATATTGGATGCTTTTGGTGGGGTGGTAGGAGTCTGTTATTCTACCAAAATTCTCAAATGTTGGGTGTGGTCAATACCGATGACCTGAATAGTTCTCTGAATTTAATGAAGTGAATGAGTGGCTACGATGAGGAAATTGAAGTTACATATACAATATATGAACTTTTAGCATCTCGTTGTGACTAGCCAGTTGCAAAATAAGTCTCTTATGATGAACATTGCACATTAGCTAGAA
This sequence comes from Solanum microdontum, assembly GCA_036250385.1. Lineage (NCBI taxonomy): Eukaryota > Viridiplantae > Streptophyta > Magnoliopsida > Solanales > Solanaceae > Solanum > Solanum microdontum. The sequence continues at coordinate 71,739 of JAJONQ010023570.1, forward strand.
AGTGTGGAGTCTTGTTGGATAATGGTACCAATGCCTTGTGTGATGAGATTACTTTGAACATTGTTTGTGATGACACCTAGAATTTGCCATGTTGTTCCGGTTGGTTGAGTAATGCAAGTACTTGAAATGATCTTAGGAAACAATTTTGGAGAGTGAAAATAGATCGACAATATACTTCTTTTGTGGTCAACCTGTATGTGTGAACCTTGATTGCACCCACTTGAGCCTTACCCCTTTTCTTAGAAGAAACTTGAACAATTGTGACCTCTCTTTTTTCAGTCACCCATAACTTTCATGAACTATGGTTTGTTTGAATAGCCAACATAGGCCAAAAGCCTAAGTTAGGGTGTAGTGAAAAGAAACGGGAAGTCAAGAAGTGTGAGAATTCCCATTTGAATAATGGTTGTGAAAAAGATGGAACCCCTACATACAAAAAAAAAAGAAAAGAAAAAAGAATGAGAAAGTTGTGAATTAAAGTAGTGGAAATTGAAAAAACAAATGGGGTATCTGATAGGTCGCATGAAATTGAATAATAGGGAAGATTATGAGTATGTTTGAAATATTAAAGAAAAGGAGGAAAGTGATGTTCAGTTCATGAGGGTAGAAGCCACTAAGCCTAAATGACAATACCTTTACACTTAACCCCGTTACTAGCCGTGAAAAGACCTATGTGATCTTGAGTGACTTGAAACGAATGTTGATTGGAAAATAAGTGCAAACCTATGAGTGAAGCAATGCATGTGTTCATCTTTGTGAGTGTTTGAATTGTATGTCATTCCTAAACTCTAAATTTTTGAAGAAATTTTGTGCGAATATGGAATCATCTTTGTTGTGAAGGCGTTTGAGTACCTTCGTTGAGCTTAAACTTGCATTTGAAGCAAGTACTGTGAACTTGAGCATCTTTGATAATGGTAAGTCACAATTTGAATTTGTGAGTGCACAACTGATCATTGTATAAGTAATTTGAACCTTGTTTTGTGCATTCTTGTGGAATTTTTTGTAGCATTATTTCGAACACCCTTTTTGAATTTTTGATCTTGTATTTTACTTGAGGACAAGCAAAATTTTAAGTTGGGGGTGTTGATGAGTCCGAAATTTGGAATCATTTGGAGCCTAGTTTGATAGTTTTTAGTGTCCTCAAATGCCTAATATGTGCTATAAACTGGTGTTAAGACCTCGATTTTCAGCATTACATGCTAAGGGAAAAACAAGGACAACAACGAGCATAAAGGAACCAGGAAGCTTAAGAGATGGAGAAAATCCTGATGATCGCCAAAACCACTCTACGAATTGCCGAATGGCTCGTAGCTCGCCTCATTCAACAACACACTATGTTTGAAATGGGAAGAAATTTGGGTGAACTGTATTCCATATATGTGAGTCACCGAATTGATCGGCAAAGAAAAATTGCACCACCGAAAGAACTGAACGAGCAGTAAAGTTACTAGCAAATTTGCAATCCAAAAGAACAAAGGATGCATCGTGAAAGTGATCGGCGATCCCAATACAAACCGCCTAAATTTAGAGACCACGCTGGATGAAAACATGGAGCAAGAAAGCGATGGACAAGGGTGATTGGTGAATCATTGACTAGTCAGTGAAGCCCGACTTTCCTCGCCGACCAACCCCAAAGAGTTGAATCTCATATCAGTATAAATTTATTTTTGGAAGATACCGAAGGTATCCAATAATTATGGAACAAATTAGATAGAACAAAAACACCATTCTTGTGGGTTTTACACAATTTTGGTTAGAGATTTGAAGTGGGTGTTGTAATAGAAAGAAGTATTATACATTTTAAGACTTGGGAAATCAATACCCATCTATGGAGCACGTATTAGGCACTGAATTTTCTTCTTTTAAGATGACTAGCTAAATCCTCATTCTTGGGGGTTTGACAATGTGATTAATTGCTAAATTTTGTTGAATGGTTGTTAGTTATTATCAATTGTAGTGCTAATCCGAAGTTGGTCTGATTTATTCCAGTGGTTGAATTGCTCTGTTGTATGTTTATTTCAGCATGAATTTGTGTTTAATGCTTGCTTGAGAAAGAAGTGTAAAACCAAGGTGATAAGTTGGCACTCATAATCATTGGGGCATGGTAGATTCAGCTCGAGAGAGTGAGTCTCAAGACTCATTCTATGTATCTAGCTCGAGAGAGTGAATGTACTGAGGTTCAGGGTTGGTTTCTATGATTAGCGCATTGAGGTTCGAGAGAACTCAATTGAAACGAGGTAGTTGTTCGACAGAAAAGTATCTCATCTAAAGTTCATCTTACCCACGAAGAGTTAGTACTTTTGGTTATCAATTACAACCCATTGAGTTAAGATTAGCAATTAGTTGGTCAATCCCCCAAGTATCTTTCTCTTATTTGATCACTCATAGTTAATTGTTGTGGTTGCTTTCTGATAAAACCCCTTAACCTAACATTGATGTCACCCTTCTAATTTTATTAAAAGTTTCCGATAATATATATTCCTTCAACTTCTGAATTCAGTGTTATAACTTTATAATTGAATTCGAAATAGAACTGCTCCCTCTGGGATTGACCCCAACTCTTTTGTAGGGTTTATACTACTAATGATCGTCTACACCTTATATCGAATGAGGTGCAGTTGATACGTTAAGCAAGGTCTGGTGTGGGAAATTATTTTAGGGACTCAAAGGTCTTTTCCGGTTTTAATTAAATAAATGTTGTGTCATTTTACCTAAGTCTGAAACACATATATAAGGATTTTTAACCCCCAAAACCCCTCATTCAATTCATTCACTCAAATCCCAAAAAAAAAATCCTCTCAAATATATTCTTTCTAGAAGTTGGAAGAAGAAGGAAGAAGAGGAAGCTAGGTCAAGATCAAGTCTCCTATTTTTAAGCTTTTGAGGGAATTGTGATCAAGGTATTATAGCTTTACATCCATGGACATGTTCCATCCATGAAGTCCCCTAGAATTTCCCCAATTTGACGAAGAGTTCCCCAATTTAGCAAGGGTTTCTTCTAATGATGTGGGTTATGTTGATTATGGATCCGATTGAGTGGATTATGATTGTTTTAATTGATTTAGTAGAATTACATGTTATTAGAGTAAAGTTACATGTATACATGCCTATTTCATGATTATGACCAAGAACTGATATAATTGGGTTGATGCCATGAAGGGAAACTTTGTGGGTTTAGTCTTGTCCTTAGAGAATTGGTGAATTGTGATTATAATTTCTTAAGAATGAAGCTTAGATAATGATCATGACATCTAGGGCTTTGAAAGTAAAGCTTATGATGTGAATTGTTGCTAATTGTTGTTATTGTTGAGGGTGGGATACTTCCCACAAAAATTACCGAATTATGAATGTATGAATGTGAAAGGTTTACTCACATGAATTATTCTAGGTTTGAAAGGATTGCTTACCTAACATGAATCAAGACTAAAATCTTATGTAATTGATGAGGCTGGAGGCAATTACCCTTGACCTCCATATGTAAGGATATAAAGTGGTTCCCGTATTCCTTAGAATTAACTAAGAGGTGAGTCCCCATGTTCTTACTATGATGAGTGGACATGGAGGCGAGTACACATGCTCCTTAAGAAATGATGTGGAGACGAGTACCCACATCATATGATGAGGTTGTGGAGGCGAGTACCCGCAATGTAGAAGTAAGGCAAGAAGAGAATACCCATTTTCCTTTACGAAGTAGGGAAGAGGCGATCCCCATTTCATCAAAAGTAAGTACGAATAATGAGATTATGATGTAAAGAATGAATAATATGGATTGTTGCTAGAGATGGCTTCCATGAGATAAGTTGACTAGAGGTAGATGACACAAGTCTTGGCTAATGATGAGTAAGGTTTCTTGAAAAGTACTCATTTCTTGCTATGACATTGTTTTCTATGTAATGATTATGCTATGGCTTGTATTGACTAACCATGATGTATTTTTTTATCTATGCTAGCTACCATATTTAGTACTTGATTGTACTAACGCATACTCTTGATTATATTCTTATTAAATGTAGGGTTCTGCGACGTAGATTCTCACACTCATCGCTAGCTTATTTGTTGATCAAGGAGTGAAGATTTGGTGAGTCCTCATTGTGTTGGAGGATGTGATCACTGATGAGTCCGAGATTTGGACTCATTTAGGACTTTAATTAGATAGATTTAGTGTCGTCAATTACTTAATTTATGCCATAAACTAATATTTAATCCTTTATTCTCAGGTATATGGATTGACGAACAAAGCAAGGAAACTAACATGCAAAAAGGAACAAAACAAACTGAAGAACTGAAAAAAGGCAAGCCTGGTGATCGCCAAGAGCGTTTGGCGAATCGCCGACTGGCTAGTTCCACCGCCTAATGTTCCAGTGTGCCAGCCCTAAGGGAAGAAACTAAGTTGGCGACATAAAGGAGCAGTCGGCGAATTGCCGAGCAATTCCGCCAAGCAGTGATAGATCACCCAAAGTTACAGAACCCAAGGATGCTTAATACCAAAGCAAAAAGGAGATGGAAGCGATCAAAGAGCGGCTTGTTGAGTGGTTTTGCGAGCTCGACATACTTCGCCAAATGTCCATTTGTAGCTTAATTTTGGCGACTATAAATTATAATTTGAACAATTTATTTCAGCACCAGAACTTATGCTAAGAAACTTACTTTTAGAATACTTTTCTCTATAGTTTTCCTTAGCTTTGAAGATTTAAAAAATTCAATTTGGATAAATTGGAAGTGGGTTTCCAAGATTGAACATATGGGAGCATCATAAAGACAAAATCACTCTTACACAGTTGATGGATAATCGATTCAGTAATGGTTTTTATCTTTTTATGATGTTTAGCTAAAACCCCAATTCTTGGGGTGTGATCATGGGCTGAAATAGTTTATGGGTATCGCTAATTGCTAGTTTAAATGCTATTTAGAAGTGAGGTTAATCATTAATTACGGTTTAATTTAAGAATATTAGTTGCAAATGCAATTTATATTTGTGTTCTTGGCTTGCTCGAAAGACAGATTTCAGAAATAAGATTATTGATTAATGGTTTGTGGGTATTGGGTTGACTAGGGTTTAACGAGAGAAAGTGAAACCTAAATCCAAACCCGCACATTTAGCTTCAGAGAGTGAATGGATTAAGGTGGAGGTTGTTCTTCATTGTAATGCTTATTGATGTTTTAAAGAAATCACCTGATTCGAGGTAGTTGTTCGAGAGAAAACTATCTCCCTAATAGTCTAGCCTACTCACTGATATTTAGCTATTTACTAGTAGTTGCAATTACCCATATGCCTATATTTGCCTGTAATCGATCATATCCTGAGAATCATTCTCCCTATTGTTATTACATAACTTTTGTTACTGTTTGTAGTTGATAACTAAAAACGAAAACCCCCATCAAACATTTGTGTCATCCCTTTAATTTGTGTAATGTCTTTTCCGTTAATGTTTATTCTTATGGCTGATTAGACTGCATTCATACTTTTTAATTGAATTTTAAACACATACCGCTCCTTATAGGATTCGACCCCAAGTCATTTAGTTAGATTTTATACTGATTTACGATCGTTGACACTTAGAAATAGAAGAAATGTGGTTGAAATATTAAAAAAAAATCACCACTTTCCTTATGTTTTTCTTTTATGTCTTGGACCATTGTATGGGCTGCTTCCCAAGACTTATTTCATGTTGTTTTAGATTGTTTGAGACTATGGTAGACTTCCGCTTGTTTTTATAAAAGACTTTGATTGTATTGAAAAGTTTAATCCTCCCTCATTTCTATTACTTTATGTTATGATATGCTAAGTGGCTTGTATGAGGCTTCTTGGGGTCTTATACACCTTGTTACATTTCTGGGGTACCCTTGGTCGTGACAGTTTTTTTGAGTGTTTTTTTCGCTTTTTAGAATTTTTAGGGTTTAGGGTTTCTTAGGGGTTTTTAGGGTTCTTTTTTGGGTTTAGTATTTATTGGGGTTTCTTTTGGCTTAGTGTTTAGGGTTTAGATTTTAGGATATACGTTTTAGGGTTTAGGCTTTAAGGGTGTACGATTTAGGGTTTAAACCCTAAGGTATAGGGTATTGTATAGTCCTTAAGGTTAAGGCCCTATAGTTTAGGGGTTTTTTAGGGTTTGATTTTTAACCTAGGGTTTAGGGTATAGAGTTTAATACCTATAGTTTAGGATTTAAATTTTAGGGTTTAATGTTTTTTTAGGGTTTAGAGCTTTCTGTTCATTAGGATAAGGGTTTTTATGGATTTCTTTAGGGTGATTTTAGGAACTTTTAGGTTTAGGTTTTATTGAAAGGATTTGTTTAGGGTTTAGGGTTTCTTAGGGTTTTATGGTATTTTTAGAGTTTAGGATTTCTTGGGGTTTCTAGGGTCTTAGAGTTTAGGGTTTAGATTTTAGACCTCAAGGTTTTAGGCCCTAAGGTTTAGAGTTTACGATTTAGGGTTTAGGGTTTAAGCCCTAAGATATAGGGTTGAATATAATCCTTAAGGTTTAGACCCTACAATTTTTGATAATTTCAGGGTTTAGGATTTAGTCCCTAAGGTTTACAGTATAGAGTTTAGATCCTGTGGATTAGAGTTTCTAGTTTAGTGGCTTTTTGGTTTTTTAGGGTTTCTAGCGTTTTTAGGGTTTACAGTTGAGGGTTTTATAGAGTTTTTGTATGGTTTAATGTTTAGGGTTTTTTAGGTTTAGGTTTTTTTAGGGTTTAGGGTTCTTTAGGTTTAGGGATTTTTAAGGTTTTAGGGTGTTTTTAGGATTTTTTAGGTTTAAAGTTGTTAGTACTTTTTTAGGGCTTAGGGTTTGTTAGGATTTTGTATTTTTTTTTAATGGTTATGGGCTTCTTGGAGTTTCTTAGGGTTTATCAGGGCTTAGGAATTAAATTTTAGGCCTTAAGGCTTAGGTTTAGGCCCTAAGATTTTTTGTTTACGATTTAGGTTTATGCCCTAAGGTATAGATTTGGGTATAGTCCTTTAGGTTTAGGGTTTAGGATTTAAGCCCTAAGGTTTAGGGAATGTAGTTTTAGTCCTATAGTTTAGGGATTAAAGTTGAAGGTTTTTTAAGGAATTTTTAGGGTTTAAAGTTTAAGGTTTTTTATGTTTAGGGTTTTGTTTAAGGGTTGAGACTTTACGGGTAAGGATTGTTTAGGTTTAGAGATTTTTAACGTTTCTTTAGGGCGTTTTTTGGGTTTTTTAGGTTTAAGATTTTCTAGGTGATTTTAGGGGTTTTAAGGTTTTTTTAGAGTTTAGGGTTTCTTATAGTCTTTTCGAGGGTTTTTTGGTCGTAGGGTTTCTTGGAATTTCTAGAGGCTTAGGGATTAGGGTTTAGATTTTAGGCCCAAAATTTTAGGGTTTAAGCCCTAAGGTTTAGGATTTACAATTTAGTGTTACAGGTTTATTCCCTAAGGTCTAGAATTAGGTATAGTCCTTAAGGTTTAGTCCCTTCAATATAGGTTTTTTTAGGGTTTAGGATTTAGGCCCTAAGGTTTAGGATATAGATTTTAGGTCCTATGGTTTAGGGTTTTCATAGGTTTATTAAGTGTTTTTTAAGTTTTAAGTTTAGGATTATTTAGGTTTATGTTTTTTCTAGGGTTTAGGATTTTGGGCTTTGCGTTCTTTAGGTTTAGGGGTTTTATGTTTTTCTTTAAGGTGTTTTAAGGGTTTTAGGGGTTTCAAAGGGTCTTAGGGATTTATAGGGTTAAGTGTTTCTTATGGTTTTAGGGTTTACGGTTTCTTGGGATTTCTTAGGGTTTAGGATTTCTTATGGTTTTTTAGGTCTTAGGGTTTAGGGTTTAGATTTTAGGCCTTAAGGTTTAGGATTTACGATTTAGGGTTTTGTGTTTGAGCTCTAAGGTATAGGGTTGGTCATAATCCTTAAATTTTAGGCCCTACAGTCTAGAGTTTTTACGATTTAAAATTTAGAGCCTAAGGTTTTTGTAAGGTTTAGGGTTTCTCGGGGCTTCTTAAGGTTTTTTATGGATTAGCGTTTAGGGTTTAGAATTTATTGCTTAAGGTTTAAGGTTAAGGCCCTGAGGTTTAAGTCTTACAACTTAGGGTTTAGGGGTTAAATCATAAGGTGTAGGACTGTGTATAGTCATCGGGACTCGTTTGGTAGGAGATATTAAATAGAATTGTCCATGGATTAAAATTTAGTCCATCTAATACATCATTTGGTTACTTTATTTAAATTAATTAGTGGACTGGTTATACACCATACGTCTTAGTTTATCCGTAGGAAATGGAGGGATAACTAATCCAAGGTTTATTAAACCTTGGCTAAGACCCCCCTAAATGAGAAAACTATCCTTGTATTCATTTTGCTTCATTTCTTTGGTAATTTGATTTTCTTTTTATATATATTGAAATAATTATAAATGTTCTTTTTAATTCTCAAAATTTGTTTAGTGAAATCATTAAATTTCACTAATATTTTTTTCTCCTTTAACCACTCGAACTATTCCTTTTTAATAAGCTTTGCCTATTGAAAAATATAAGTAGTATTAAATCTATGTTAAATTTAAGATATATTTTACCAACAAAAAATTAGAACTACACCATGCCATCACGGATCTCCTTAGTGGTACATCAAACATCAAATTTTAAATATATATGTATTTAACTTAATTAAATGAAATAGAAAATCCTACAAAATATAATATTATCCGGCGGTTATCTACTTTGACTCTATTACATGAAATAAACAATCTCATAATAACACAAAAGTATAATAGGAAATAATTTTTTTGTAGAGTTCTAAATCAAACACAAGATTAAGTGGGAAGCAATGAACAAAACAATCTATGCACTACTAATCCCTACATTACTAATATGTTTGTTACTAATCCATGTATTACTAATCGTTGCGTTATTAATGTTTGTACCAAACGACCCCTTAAGGTTTAGGCCCAATTGTTTAGGGTTTTTTTTAAGGTTTAGGGTTTAGGCCCTAATATTTAGGGTTTACAATTTCTGGTTTAAGATTTAACCCCTAAGGTATAGGGTTTGATATAGTCCTTAATGTTTAGGCCATACGGTTTAGGGTACTTTTAGGGCTTAGGATTTAGGATGTAAGATTTAGGGGTTTCTAAGGATTTCTTTTGGGTTTAATGTTTATGGTTTTATAAGGATTGTTTTAAGGATTTGAGGTTTTTCTTGGTTTTGAAGTTTATGGTTTTTTTAGTATTAGGTTTTTTTAGTATTTAGGGCTTAGTGTTATTCATATTTAGGGGTTTCCAAGGTTTTCTTTATGGTGTTTTTAAGAGTTTTAAGGGTTGTTACGGGTATTTAGGGTGATTTTTGGGTTTTAAGGAGTTTTTAGGGTTTTTTAGGGTTCAAAGTTTACGGTTTTTGAGGTTTAGGATTTGTTTTAGGGTTTAGGGTTTATGGTTTAAGGCTTTGGGTTTTTTCGGTTTAGGGGTTTTTAAGGTTTTCCTTAGGGTGGTTTTAGAGTATTTTAGGTTTAGGGGTTTTAGTGTATTTTATGATTTTTTTTAATGGTTTTTAGGGGTTTTTAGGACTTAGAGTTTTGTGGGTTTATGTTGCTCGAGGTTTCATAGGGTTTAGATTTTAGGCCCTAAGGTGTAGGGTATTGGGCCTAAGGTTTAGGTTTTACAATTTACGGTTTAGACCCCAATGTATATGGTTGGGTATAGTCCTTAAGGTTTAGGCCCTACGATTTAGGGTTTTTTAGGGTTTAGGGTGTACAGTTTTGTACTACGATTTAGTGTTTTAAGGGTTTTTTAGGGCTTAAGGTTTAGGATTTTGTTTAGAGTTTAGGGCTTTGAGTTCGTTAGGTTTAGAGTTTTTTTTAGGGTTTTTAGGTTTGAGGGTTTTGGGGGTTTTATCTTAGGTTTTGGGGTTTCTTGGTGTTATTTTGGGGATTATTTAGGGTTTTGGGTTTCTTAGGGTCTATTAGGGTTTCTTAGGACTCAGGGCTTAGGGTTTAGAATTTATAGCTTAAGGTTTAGGGTTAAAACCCTAAGATTTAGGGTATTTAGGGCTTAGGGTCTATGTCCTAAAGTATAGGGTTGGGTATATTCCTTAAGGTTTAGGCCCAACGGTTTTGAGATTTTTTAGGATTTAGTGTTTAGGACATAAGGTTTAGGGTTTAATCCCTAAGGTATAGAGTTGGCATATTCCTTAAGGGTTTTGCCCCACGGTTAAGTATTTTTTTAGGGTTTAGGATTTCGGCTCTATGGTTTAGGGTAAAGAGTTTAGTTCCTACGGTTTAGGGTTTATGTTTAAGCATTTTTTAGTTTTTAAAAATAAGGGTTTTATAGTTTTAGCCTTTTTAGGGTTTAGGGCTTTGGGTTCTTTAGGATTAGGGAATTTTAGGGTTTCTTTTGGGTGTTATTAGGGTTTTAAGAGTTTTTTTAATGTTTAAGGTTTCTAAGGGTTTTTTTGGTTTTTTTGCGGCTTAGGGTTTTTGGGGTTTCTTAGGATTTAGGATTTAGATTTTAGGCCTTATGGTTAAGGGTTTAGGCCTTAAGGTTTAGGGTTTGTGATTTAGAATTTAGGGTTTAAGTCCTAAGGTATAGGGTTGGGTATAATGTTTATAGTTTAGATAGGTTTATGATTTAGGCCAGAAGGTTTAGGGTAGAGTTTATGTATTACAGTGTAGCGTTTAAAGTTTAGGATTTTTGATGGTTTTTTATGGGCTTTTTAGGGATTACAGATTAGGGTTTCTTAGGTTTTTTTATGGTATAAGGTTTCTTAGGTCTTAGGATTTAGATTTTAGGCGTTAAAGTTTAGGGTTAGGTCATAAGGTTTAGTGTTTAGGGTTTACGATTTAGGGTTTAAGGTTTAAGCCCTAATGTATAGGGTTGGTATAGTCCCTAAGATTTAGGACATATGGTTTAGGTTTATATATGGCTTAAGATTAAGGACCTAAGGTTTAGGGTATAGAGTTTAGGTCGTACGGCTTAGGGTTTAATGGTCAGGGTTTTTCTAGGTTTTAAATATAAGGATTTTTTTAGGTTTAGGTCTTTTTAGGGTTTAGGGTTTGGGTTCTTAAGTTTTAGGAGTTGGTGTGCATTCTAGTGGTATTCAGACTGCTTATAAAATCTTGTAGTGTGGGTATTATTGGCCTACCATCCACCAAGATGCTCATGATTTCGCCAAGTCTTGTGATTGTTGCCAAAGAGAAGGAGGAATTTCAAAGAGGCAATAGCTACCTATGAATCCAATATTGGTGATTAAGTTGTTTAATTCTTGGGGCCTTGACTTCATGGGTCCTTTGGTGAGTTCACATGGGATGAAGTATATTCTTGTTGCGGTTGACTATGTATCGAAATGGGTGGAAGACTTGCGCTTTCAAACAATGAGGGTATGAGTGTCACCGCATTCCTGAAAAAAGAGTATCTTCTCCAGATTTGGTACACCTAGGACGATTATTAGCGATGAAAGTTCCCACTTTTGTAATAAGTTATTCAAGCCGTTGCTAGAGAAATATGGAGTCTGTCACAATGTAGCCATTCCTTACAATCTGCAGTCTAGTGGGAAAGTTGAAGTATCAAACAGAGAGATAAAGCAAATCCTTGCAAAGACTGTGAATGCCAATAGAACTAATTGGTCAAGGAAGCTTGATGATTCTCTATGGGCTTATCGCACCACATTCAAGACTCCCATAGGTATGTCCCCATGCCAACTTGTTTATGGGAAGTCATGCCATTTGCCGGTAGAGCTAGAACGTAAGTCTATGTGGGTGCTAAAGAAGTTGAATTTGGATTGGGGTGCCGCATCGAATCAAAGAGTGAATGACATGAATGAGCTTGATGAGTTTCGCCTAAAAGCATATGAAAGTTCAGCCTTGTACAAGGAGAAGATGAAGAACTATCATGATCAAAAGATTGCAATGAGTGAATTTGTTATGGGTTATGTGGTGTTTTTATTCAACTCAAGGCTATGATTGTTTCCTGGCAAGCTCAAGTCCAAGTGGATCGGGCCATTACGAGTAACTTAAATGTTTCCACATGTAGCGGTCGAGCTCGAGAACATAGAGGGAATTAGGTTTAAAGTGAACGGGCAAAGAATCAAGGTCTACATGGGGAAATCGAAGAGTGTGCAAGAAGTGATCGTCGCCTACTAACTTGATTAACTCTGAGTAATCAAGTTGTCTGTGTTGTGCCGCGACGTTAAATCAAGCGCGGCCTGGGAAGTAACCCAAGATCTACCATTTAGCCAACTATAGTTTTTTTCATTTCGGTTTTGTCACGACCTAGAGGTACCTCTGAGACGTAACATAGCGTATTCGACCCCGAAGGGGTATCATACAAGTCCTTAGCATAATCATAACATAAGGACATGGTAATGAAGCAGAAAATTTAAAACGTTTACAATCAAAGTCAAACTTCACTTTTCATAAACGAAAATCATAATAATCTAGACTTTGTCTCATACACCATCTAAAACATGGGAATACAAAGTTTGGGAATTAGCCCTTTACATCAACAAAGTCTCAATATAAGAGAAGTACAATAGGAACTAACAAATGGGAAATTCGTCCTCAAACTTGGGGACTCACCACAACTTGGAGATAAGCAATCCAAGTCCTCTTCAAGATAAGAGAGTGTATGCCACCTAGCCGGAACCTACACTTATAAAAAATTTAGAAGAAGTAGGGGCAAGCACAAATATGTACTAAGTATGGAAGCATGCTCAAAATCGTTGAAATATGATAAAAGGACATTTTAGTTGAAAAGTATGCATTTGTCAAGTTTGGGAACCAACATGCACTTTCAATGTACAACACAAGCCATAATCACATTCATACTCATTTCATAGTAAAGACATTACCTTATCAAATCCTAAAGAACACTTGTGCAATGTATGGTTGCATCCCATAATACCAACCATACGAAGTACTCCTTTGGAGCTACCTTAGTCATACATATTATCTTTAGACCTTATCCAAATCAATAGAGACAAATAAGGAAATAGTCATGTACATTACTTGAACATAAGGAAATTCATTCATAACAACTATTCATTCAACATACATGCATACATTCATATCTCATCATAACATAAGGTAACCATCCCATAACATCCTACTAAGTCAACTTGTGCAATGTGGAAGTGAAGTCCCATACCCCACACTCTTACTAAGTAAAGCTCACCAAGAATTCATAGTATAGTTCATATATCATTCATTATCTTATCATATAGGGAAGAGTAGCCATAACCAACATAGGCCATATGAGCTACATGGAATTTGGTGTCGTTTAACCCCACACTAAAAAAGGTGTCCTACTTGACTATGGTCGAACTAACATGTTTAGCTTTTAGGTGGATCCACTAGCTAAAGTCCTATGTGGGCAAATAGTTATGGGATAGGGAGATTGCTTCTAGAAACTCTACCTCTTGCATTGGCGGAGGAGCTTCCATCTCATGAGTTTACTTTAGATGACCCGACCTATTGCATTGATGGAAATGGCCTTTACCTCATATTGCTTAACCTCTCAGTACTAAGCATTATTTCCCAATTATACATAATTAGTCTTGAATTCTATTTACATGTGTGATGGAGTGCTCCACCCTTCATTCAATACAACTCATAAAACAGCTCGTAGATTCAATAAGGTTAGAACTAACTTTCAACCTTAGAATCATCATTAACATGTGAGTTAGCCTTTCACATTATTGTTAATAGTGTTTAATCAGAATGGCCTTTCAATCAACACAACAACATCATCATCATCCTAGAAAATTCATACATAATCAAGTGCAAGGGTAAGGGAAGAATGACCTTTCAACAATACCATAGTTTACACATTAGTCATAGGATCTTCACTTTCTAAATGAATCATAAGTTCATACACCACTTTTATTAACATATACAAACTCTAGCAATCTACTCCTTTCAAGGATCATGAATCATGTCTCACAATTACACCTTGATATAATACATAGGCATGAATAAAACAGGACTCAATAACTAAATTAACATAGATATAATTTATAGTAATCATATTGCATCAATACACCCATCACAATTCATAAAATTGGGGTCATGGGGTATTTCATGGGTTCATGGGGAATTTTATAATAAAAATCACCATTAAACATCAAATCATCCTTAATATAAGTTGAATAATATAATGAAATCATTTTTACGAAGAACCCATGGCTAGACTGAAAACCCTAGTTTTTTAACGATCTACAAGTTTTGAAATTAAGAGTTGAAGGGCTTTGTGGAAGGAAAATTCGAACAAATCAAGACTCACATACCTTAATTGATGTTTTACCACAAAATTGGAGTGAACAGCTTGGAGCTTGAACCCTAATATTGACATTCTTTTTTGTTCTTGACGAGAGTCTAGAGAGAGAATCTTTTGGATGGAAGTTGGTTGAGTTTTGAGTTTGTGAGTTGTGAGGGGTTAAAAGGGCTGTTTAATAGTTAAAACTACTTAAATATACTTAAAATAACTAATAATAACCTTCCCTACCCTTAACTAATTAAATTAGAATTTATGAAAATACCCTTCCCTTGGTCGAACACAAACTAGCTTTTGCAGGTGGTGATCCACGGACCCCATCCACGAATTGTGGATGGGACCATGGCCCATACTACATGGGCGTGGTTTGGACCAGAGAGGTTGAATTGGGGGACAAGCCCCGTTGTTCATGCTGTATTTTACAGCCTTTTGGACCTTCCATTAGGTCCTCTTCAAGGACCCTAGGGGGGTCCTAGGGGGTCTTGCCTTGACGTTTAGGCACTAAAACCCTAGTACAACATTAGGGAAATTATTTTAGGACTCTAACCTTAAGTTTTAACATCATTAGGCTACTAGACTACACGTTAGGCTCTAGCTTAGGTCATTAGATTTCTGGGGTGTTACTAATTTAAGAATTTTCTTCTTTTGCTTTACTTTTTGTAACTCTTTAGATAGGTGTTTTATTTTTGTATTAGTGTTGGTTAGATATATAGAATATGGTTTGTTTCTAAAAGGTGCCTAGAAAATGTAAAAAGAAAGTCCTAATGGTTGCTAGGTGTGCAGGTGCGAAAGGAAAAATCTACAGAAAAACACGTGTGCAGTGGTTTACGGACCCCATCGGCAGTCTATTGGTCCATCCACGGATTGTGAATGGCGTCCCTAGACCCCAGGTATATGTTCTGAATTTTCTAAGTGTTATAGTGACCTATGGACCTGACCTACGGTCCGTAGGTCAACCAACAGACTGTATCAGAGCTAAGTAATAAAGAAGGTATAAAATGGATAATAGAGAGAACCATAGATACGAATTAATAAGAACAGTAATAACAAAACGACAAGAGTTAAAACATAAGCAAGATAGACTACAATACAACATATATGCAGGAGTATGTCAAAAATCTTTGCTAGCTCAAAGAAAAGCAATATTTAAATTACAATTAGATATACAAAAAATAGAGTATAAGTTGAAACACAATTTAAAATGAATAAGGAAGAATTTGCTATAGAAGAAAAAACCTACAAAAATCCAGAAGGATTAAAAATAAAAATAATATTTTCAAATCTAGGAAGAAGGTATAAAAAAATAGGTGAAAATCTATATCTAATGATAGAAAAAGAAATAGTAAGATTAGAAGATAGTCTAACTGCAATGGTACGAATTACTAGAGAAAATGAAGAAATAGATAGAAAAAAAAGAAATAGATACAATAAAACAACAAGCAAAATTAGAAATACAACAAATTGAAGAAGTGAAAAATGATAAAATAATTGCCTTAGAAAAAGAACTAACTATGCTTAAAGAATTATATGCGGCCAAACAAAAAGAAAAAGAAATAGAAACAGACTTAAAAATAGAGATAGAAAAATTTAGGGAAAAACTAACTAAAGAAACCCCAGATATAGGAATTGATAATGTGGATATAAATGAAAACTGCTCAGAACAAGGCTCAGATATAAGTGAGACATATACGGAAATAATAGAAAAAATAGACGAAACCGAAACAATTAACAATAAGATAGAAATAAATACGGAAGAAATTAAAAATGAAGCAAGTACAAGTACAGCAGAAGTAAAAAACCCAAAAACATTAAGTCCTAATTATTATACAGTTAGCTATGAAGAATCTGACAGATATAATAGCTTGTGGAATAAAAGACTAAACAAAAAATGGACACCATCTACAACATCCCGCAATAATGGATTCTTAGATCTAGATTGTGTAACGGATATAAACAAAACAATACAACTATGGGTAGGATATATATCAAAACAACTGATAGATAATAAAATTGGAATGACAGAAGTACCAGGATATATAGAAAGAACACTTATAGGAACGGTAAAATTATGGTTACAAAATTTAGCAGAAGAAAGCATAAAAACATTAAGAAATAATAAGAAAATAGACGGAGAAATTGCGACTACACCAATCGATATATTAAATAAATATGAAATAACTATAAGAAATTAATTCAGTAGTCAACTACAGAAATAGAAGAGCAGAATAAAGAAAAACAGTTACATAGGAATTTAATGCTAAAATTAGCTATATGTAATATGTGCTACATAGACGAATATACATGTGTATTTAGAGAATA